>JAJEJO010004079.1:442401-567565 GCA_020662805.1 Glaucomys volans | reverse complement strand
TGACTGCACTAGGATTTACCTGTGAAACTTCATTCCCTGCCATCTGCAAGTTGACCAGTAGGCTGTTCCATAAGTTTGGAGATCTCATCAAATTCTCTGCTTTTTTTCTGTGAAAGCAGATCTTTCTCAGTGGCTTATCCATCACAGGAAGCCATTAATCATTTGATTAACTGACATTCCCTTCTAAACATTGTGTTTCCTATAAATACACTTTACTCACCCTCTTTCTTAAGGATGTTTTAGTGTTTCTATTAGTGCATTATAGTTTACATAATAATGGGGGGGTTCATTTTTATATAATCATACATGCATGGAATATATTTTGTCTATTGCCATTCCCAGTGCTTCTCTTTCCCCTACTCTCCTCCCTCCTCTGGTCCCCTCTCTACACTATTCATTCACCTCTTTTCTATTCATTGTTGTTGTTGTTTTTAGGTGGTACTTCATAGATAGACATAAGTAGAGTTCAATGTGGCATATTCATGTATGTACATAGTGTTATTTTGTCAATTTCTTTCCCCATTCCCTTGCTTTTCCAATCTCTCACTTCCTCTTCCTCCATTGCCTTCCTCTACTCCATTGATATCCCTTCCTCTTTTTTTCCCTTATATTGTTCAAGCTTTGACTTTAGAATCTGGTTATTTCACTTAGTATAATGTTCTCCAGCTCCATCCACTTACCAGAAAATGCCATAATTCCATTCTTTTTTATGGCTGAGTAAAACTCCTTTGTGTATATATATTGCATTTTCTTAAATCCATTCATCTGTTCACTGGCACCAGGGCTGCATCCATGACTTGGCTTTTGTGAATTGCACTGCTGTAACATTGATATGCCTGCATCACCATATAATGTTGATTTTAGTTATTTTGGATAAATACCAAGGAGTGGGATAGCTGGGTCAGATGGTGGTTCTATTCTTGTCTTTTAAGGAATCTCCAAACTGATTTCCAAAATGGTTACACTTAAATTTCAGTCCCACCAACAATGTAGGAGTGTCCCCATCTCCTTGCAAGCATTTATTAGTAGTAGTATTGATTGCCATCTTGACTGGAGTGAGATGGAATCTCAATGAAGTTAATTTGCATTTCCTGATTGCTAGAAAGGTTGAATATTTTTTCATGTATTTTACTGGCTATTTTTATTTTATCTTGTGACAAATGTCTGTTTGGCTATTTTGATAATTTATTGATTATTTGTTCTTTTTGACAATAAGTTTTTTGGTTCTTTATATAGTTTGTATATAAATCCCCTGTAGGAGAAGTAGTTGGCAATGATTTTCTCCCATTCTGTGGGCTCTTTCTACATATTCTTAATTTGTTCCTTTGCTGTGTAGAAGATTTTTAATTTAAGACATCCCACTTATTGATTTTTGGCCTTATTTCTTGGTCTTTAGAAGTCTTGTTAAGGGAGTCAATGTCTCTGCCAATATGTTAGTGTATTGACCCTATATTTTCTTCTAACCAGCTGCAAAATTCCGAGGTCTTTGATCCATTTTGATTTGACTTTTCTGCAGTGTGAGAAACAGGGATCTACTTTCATTCTTCTACATATGTATATTCAGTTTTCTCAGCATCATCATTAAAAAGATTATCTTGTCTGCAATATATATTTTTGGCACCACATGGCTATAAATACGTGGGTTTGTCTCTACGTCTTCTATTCTATTCCATTGGCCTTCATGTCTGTTTTAATGCTGATAGCATACTGTTCTTCTTACTATAAACTCTGTGATATACTTTGAGATTCGGTATTGTAATACCTCCAGCATCACTCTTCTTGTTCAGTATTGCATTGGGTATTCTGGATCTTTAATTTTTCCAAAAGAATTTAATGACTGGTTTTTTTTTTCCTTGAGTTCTTTGAAGAATGTCATTGATATTTTGAGTATATTGAAGGAAATTGCACTAAATATGTATAATGCTGTTGGTAATATGGCCATTTTGATAATATTAATTCTGCCTATAGAAGAACATGGGAAGTTTTTCCATTTTCTAAAGTCCTCTTCAATTTCTCTCTTCAGAGTTCTATAGTTTTCATTGTAGAGGTCATTCACCTCCTTGGTTAGATTTATTCCCTAGCTTCTACTTGTTTGCTTTTCTTTTACTAAGGTTATTGTGAACAGGACAGCTTTTTAATTTCTTTCTTGGCAGATACATTATTGAAGAACAGGAAAGCTACTAATTTCTTAAGGTTGATCTTGTATCCCACTACTTTGCTAATTTTATCAGTTCTACCAGTCTTCTGGTAGAGTTCTGGGATCTTTGAGATATAACAGAGACAATTTGACTTCTTTTTCTATTTGTATCCCTTTAATTTTCTTCTCTTGCTCTGGATAGAGTTTCAAGAACTATATTTAATAGGAGTGGTAAGAGTGAACATCCATTATCCATTTTTTCCCCTAGTTTGAAAGGAAATGCTTTCATATTTTCTCCTTTCAGTATGACACTGACTTTGGGTTTGTCATAAGTATCCTTTATAATACTGAATTAGGTTCTTTATATCCCTACTTTCTTATTTTCACGATGAATGGATGTTGGATTTTTGTCAAAGATCTTTTCTGCATCTGTTGAGATAATAATATGATTACAATCTTTAATTTTATTTATGTGTGAATTACATTTATTGATTTGTGCATTCTAGCCAACTATGCATCCCTGGGATAAAACTCACTTGATCATGGTGAACTATCTTCTTTTTTTTTCTTTTTTATTTGTTCTTCTTAGTTATATATGACAGAATATATTTTGACATATCATACATACATGGAGTATAAATTCCCATTCTTGTGGTTGTGGAGTTAGTTACACTGGTCATGTATTCATATATGAGCATGGGAAAATTATATTCAATTCATTCTACTGTCTTTCACATTCCCATCTCTTTCACTTCCCCCATTCCCCCTGTCCAATCTGGTGAACCTCCAGGCTTTCCTACCCCCCAGAACCCCAGCCTATTATGAGTCAGCATCTACAAATCATAGAGAACAGTTAACCTTGTTTTTTTAGGATCGGCTTATTTCACTTAGCATGATAGCCTCCAGTTACATCCATTTCATTCTTCTTTATGGCTAATAATCCATCGTGTATATGTACCACATTTTCTTTATCCATTCATCTATTGAAGGGCACTTAGGTTGATTCTATAACTTAGCTATTGTGAATTAAGCTGCTATGAACATGAATGTGGCTGCATCACTATAGTATGCTGATTTTAAGTCTTTTGGATATAGGCCAAGGAGTGAGATAACTGGGTCAAATGGTGGATCCATTCCAAGTTTTCTGAGGAATCTCCATACTGCTTTCCAGAGTGGTTGCACCAATTTGTATTACCACCAGTACTGTATGACTGTACTTTTTTTCTCAACATACTCACCAACATTTATTGTCACTTGTATTCTTGATAATTGCCATTCTGACTGGAATGGGATGGAATCTCAGTGTAGTTTTGATTTGCATTTCTCTAATTGTTAGTGATGTGAACATTTTTTCATGTATTTGTTGACCATTTTTTCATGTATTTTTCTACTTCTTTGAAATGTCTGTTCAGTTCCTTTGCCCATTTAGTGATTGGTCTATTTGGGTCTTTTGGTGTTAAGTTTTTTGAGTTCTTTATATATCCTGGAGATTAATGCTCTATCTGAGGTGCAGGTGGCAAAGATTTTCTCCCATTCTGTAGGCTTTCTCTTCACATTCTGGATTTTTGCATTTGCTGTAGAGAAGCTTTTGAGTTTGATACAATCTCATTTATTGATTCTTGGTTTTACTTTTTGTGCTTTTGGACTCTTGTTGAGGAATTTGGTTTCTAAGTCAACATGGTGGAGATTTTGGTCTACTTTTTCTTCTACTAGGCACAGGGTCTCTGGTCTAATGCTTGGGTCCTTGATCCAGTTAGCGTTTAGTTTTGTACAGGGTGAGATATAGGGAGCTAATTTTATTTTAATAATATGGATTTCAAGTTTTCCCAGCATCATTTGTTGAAAAGGCTATCTTTTGTCTGATGTGTGTTTATGGCATCTTTGTTTAGTATGAAATAACTGTATTTACGTGGGTGTGTCTCTGTGTCTTCTGTCCTGTACTATTGGTCTTCATGTCTATTTTGATGTATACTATCTTCTTTTTTTAAAAAAAAATTTAGTTGTAGATGAACACACAATACCTTTATTTAATTAATTAATTTATTTATATGTGATGCTGAGGATTGAACCCATTGCCTCACATGTGCAAGGCAAGCACTCTACCACTGAGCCACAACCCAAGCTCCATGTACCATCTTCTTGATGTGCTTTTCAATGTGGTTTATTGTGTGTTATATTTTTTTATTTTCAATTTCATTAATTTCAGCTCTGATCTTAATTATTTTCTGTTTTCTACTGATTTTGGTAATTAGTTTATTCTTCCTTTTCTAAGGCCTTGAGATGTAGAATTAGATTATTTGGGATTTTTTTTTTTTAATGTAGGCACTCAGTGCTATAAACTTTCTTCTCAGAACTGCCTTCATACTCTCCCAGAAAATTTGATAGATTTCTGTTCTCATTTGTTTCTAAGAATTTCGTGATTTCTTCTTTCATTTCCACTACATTCCATTCTTCATTTAAAATAGTATTATTCAATTTCCATGTATTTATGTGTTTGCCCTTATTTTTCTTACTGTTGATTTCTAATTTCATTCCATTATGATCTGATAAAATTAGCAGAATTATATCAGTAATTTTTTATTTGCTAAGACTTACATTGTGACCTAGAAAATGGTCTATTTTGTAAAAGATTACCTAAACTGCTAGGAAAGTGAAATGAAATGTTTTGGGGTGAAATATTTTATTAATGTCTATTAGGCTCATTTGATTTATCATATTATTTACATTGGAAATATCTTTATTAATTTTATGTATCATGTTTTTTAATCCATACTGTCAGTCCACATCTTTTAATTGGCAAGTTGAGGCCATTTACATTCAGTGCTATTGTGGGTATTTGTTTCTTCCTGTCATTTTGGTTTGCTGTATTTAATTCATTCTTACTTTTTAGCTATTTGATTGCTTTTCTACAGAACTCTGTCCATTTGAGAGCTTTGGGATTTGTTTTTGAGTTCTGTATGTATTATATCTTTAAGTATTTTTTGTAGTGTTGGTTTAGTGGACATGACTTCTTTTAGTTTACACTTATCACAGTAAGTTTTTATTTCTTCTTAAATTCTGAAAGATAGCTTTACTGGATACTGCAATCTTGTTTTGAAATTGTTTTCTTTCAGAGCTTGTAATATCTTATTCCAAGCCCTACTTGATTTGGGGGTCTGAGTTGAGAAGTCAGAAGTGAGCCTTATTGGTTTACTTCTGAATGTGATCTGACATTTTTCTCTTGCAGCTTTTAATATTCTTTTCATATTTTCTGTTAGATGTTTGGACTATGTATCTTGAAGAGGTTCTTTTTTCTTATCTTGTGTTTTTTGGATTCTACATTCATTCTGTAGAATCTACAGAATGTACATCTCATTTCTAAGGTGAGAAAATATTCTGTCATTCTTTCACTGAAATTTTTCTTAATGCTTTTGATCTGTATCTCCATGTTCTCTTCTATCCCAATGACTCCCAAATTTGGTTTCTTGATGTTGTCCCAAAGTTCTTGCATTGATGACCCTGGTCTTTATTTTTTCCTTTACTACATACTGAGTATTCAAGTTTTATATCCTATCTTCAAGACTTGATGTTCTGTCTTTGAGACCTGAAATTCTATTTTCTGTAGTATAATCTGTTAGTGACACCTTCAAGTGAATTTTTAATTTGATTCATTGTGTCTTTCATTTCCAGGAGTTCTGACTAGTTTCTTTCCAGTATTTCTATTTCTTTATAGAAATAGTATTTTACCTCCTATGTTTGTTCTCTTGATTCCATTCTAAGATTTTATTTTAGCTCATTGCACTTTTATTAATGAATTATTTTATAGCCTGTCTCTGAAATTTCATCCACTTGCATATCTATGGGTCCTTTTCTGGGTGATTTCAAATTTTGGAGGGTGACATGTCTGCCTTTTTCCTCATGTTTGTAGAGGTCTTGGACTTGTGCAACTGCTGGGATGGATTCCTCTTGCTCTTTTGTGCATTTGTCTATGCATTTGGTGTATGGTTCTATGCACTTGGTGTATAGTTCTTTTTGTTCTTGGAACTTCTTTGCCTTTGCAGGATATCTAGTGGATATCTAGGAGTGGGGCCTAGGGTCCCCCTCTAACTGTTCCTGTGTTAGGCATGGGCATTGGTTTGGTTATTTTGCCCTCTATTCTATGTGTTGAAATATTTTTGGAGCTCAAGTAGGGCTAGTCTGTGCAAGGAATGAGGTTCACTATCATTTGACTGAGTCGTGAATGTAGTTCAGCAGCAGGATCTTTATCCTATGAACTTATAGTGCCCCCAAAACTTCCAAATCCCCTCTTAGAAAAACAAGGAGTAAAAATAGCAGTAATGGTAGCAGTCAATGTGAAGCCTTAAAGTAATTGTCTGGTGCTTACTATAACATCTATAACACTAATTGCCTCCAGAAGAGGAATAAATAGTAGGGTCAGAATTTAATATCAGCATCAACAATAATCAGCTGTAAACTAGATCTTACATTAAACAGCAGATATCAACTACATCGTCCACTGTATTAATTACCATAACAGTATGGATGGTGGAGGTAGGATTCATATAAAATTAAGTTTTATTAGATAGTGAAATTGTAGCTCCTTAAGTGAATAGAAAATAAGATAGGAAGGCAAGAAAAATGAGACAGACATCATTGCCCTGTGTACATGTATGAATGCACAGATGGTGTGACTCTACTTTGTGTACAACCAGAGAAACAACAGCTGTACTCCATTTGTGTTCAATGAATCAAAATTAAATAAATTTTTAAAAAAAGAAATATAAGACGTGAGCAGAGGTGAAGCAGGGAAGAGATAGCAGATGACAGTTGTGAAGAAGGAGGAGTAGAAAATATACATTTATGTAATGAAAGACGTAAAGAGAGAGAAGGAGAGGGAACAAGAAAATCTGGCTATTAGAGGAGGAAGAAAGTGAAGAAGAAGCAAAAACAAAGGTATGAACAAACAAACAAAAACAAATCAAACCAAAATAAACCCACATAAAATTTTGGTTCCTTCCAAATCAAAACAAGGCTAAATAACAAACAGATGGAGAAAAAAAAAGCATTCAATATGAAAGAAAAATCTATGAACATATATATTTGTATATATATATATATATATAAATATATATATATATATATTTTCCTGTCTATCAATACAGCAAGAACTTACACACAACCACAAACCAAATGAAAAAAAATTAATAAAATATAATGAAAGGGAAAAACAGAAAAAAAATAAGAAATGAATGACTTGTTTCTGCTGAGGTGGCGTAGATGTCTGTTCATTGCTTATGCTATTGTGCCACTCTTTGCATTTCTTTCTGGGCTCTCTACCTCTTGGATCAAAGGCTGGGGATTGTTAAATCCAATCTCTTTGTGTTTCTTACCAAGCTTACAGCCTTTGTAGCCTGGAGCCAAAGCTGGTAGTAGTGACTCTCAGTTGATAGGCTGGGGAGTACTGACAATTGAGGCACTTCCTGAGCAAGGCCAATGTTAGTTCTAAATGGGAATTTCCAGAAACAGGGGTTCAGTATTGGTTGTCCTTTGAGACTTTGTTAGAAGGCATTTGAGATTAGATTTACATCCTCTGTTCCTGGACAGATGTAATCTCTGTTGGATATTTGGATCTAAGGGACATCCTGAAAATTCTACTTTTAGAGTGGGGTATCTAACCTTCCACAGGTCTCACATATTCCATCTCCATGAATGTGAATTACCCAGAATCAGACCTGGAGTGCAGATGCACCTGTCCAACCAGTTTATGGCCCCTTACCAGCTGCTTACATGGACCCCCAACAACAAAGGGAACTTGGTATTCCCAATGTGGATGGCCCTAGGCACAATTCTTGTACCTATATTAGTTGTGAGGGTCCAGGCACACTGTGGGCCCCACAACAGGCAACTGCTGAGTCAGGCTGGCAGCACACTTCATGGCTTCATGAACTCCTGATCTCCCACCTATAAGAGATGCTGGGAGGACACTTCCTGATGGTTCCCATTGTGACTCTGCTCATAGATGAATGATTCTGATCACTTGCAAATCTCTGACTTGCCCCACCATCTCTGGGTCAGTTAAGATCAGCCTCCCCCTCCATTCCACAGGTTTCCCCAAGTCAGTTCTATTCACAGGGCTTTTCTCTCTTCTTGCCTCTTACACAACCCCTATGTGGTTGGCTGGCTACATTGGCACTACGCCAGTCAAGTTAGTGATCTCTAACATATTATTTCTTATTTTATGTTCAAAGTTTCTGAATTTTGTGTCTCTATGACTATTTTAATGTCCAATGTTGAATTTCAATGAATTGCCTCAGTCATCCACCTTGCTGAAAAACCATACTCCTGTTGCTTAAATCTGGTGAGGAACACATGGAAATTCACCCTTTCTTTAATTTGCCATCTTTCATCTCTCATATAGTCTTAATATGCACCTTTTATTCTATATTTTTTCTTTATAAAAAGAAAAAAAAACTCACCATGAGAATAGCCAAACAAGAGAATTTAGCTTAGTATTTGCTAAACCAAATATTCTTTGCCCTTTAAGAGAAATGTGTCATGGTTTTAGTCTGAAGATGGCTTATTTCTTTATTTGCCAATTTGAAGAAGAGGCAGCCAAACTGATTCTTGGCTTGGTTGGACAGAGAATGAAAAATATCTGAATATCCTATGCCCACCAATTCTCCTGACAACAGGAGCTATCACGAAAATTATAAAGTAAATTGTATAGATGTTATGAAATATTACTCCCCCTCTTGACACACACACCCTACCTTGTTATCTTTGGCACACACATCACAGGACCCTAATAACTGAGCTGAATCCTCAAATATAATCTTGTGGAAGATTGTATGTTGAAAAGTTTACAGGGTAGCATGGCTTTAATTTAATGTCTTTTTAAAGAAAATTATATGCTACATAATAGTGATGAAAAGGTTTAGTGGGGTGCGGGGTTTGTTTTGGGAACACACTCCTGATAACTTTGACCTGGAATGTTCTTCTGTGCCTGTCTGTGTGTATAGTAACATTGACACAGTGTTGGATAATTTATTTTCTTTTCAAGTCAAAGAAGGTCAAATGTCTATCCATATTTCAACTCTACCATATCACGTGAGTCCTAATAATATCAGTCAGTCTTTTCACAGAGTGTATTCACAATAGCATATTGTTTGATAAATGAATAAATGGAAGAATGAATGAATAAAATCCAACTTAACCAAATTCCATCATTTTCTTTGATTTGCCTTCTCTGTAATTTTGCCCATTTCATTCTAGTTTTTAATGTATGTGTGGTTTAAGTGAACACTGACTTAAAAACAGACCATGTCATTTTAAGTCAAACTTTCTGTAAAATAATAGCAACTGGAATTTGAGTAGTATTATCTGTAGATTGCAGTCCTCTTTAGCGTATGTCATAATGTTTTCACATGTGTGTTATTATTATATGTAGTTTATATAAAACATATATATGTTTATAGATGAGGAATCAAATTCAAAGAAAAAGCACTTATCCAAATTCCCATAGCTAGTGGGAGAAATAGTAGTCAATCCAGGCTTTCTGGTCCAAGTTTGTATTGCTGCTTTTCCTTTATACTATCTTTACAAGATGGATGCCACATTGAACTTTCCAGACCTAACCTCTACCTCCTCCAAGAAAGAAACCACTCATTTCTCCAGTTACTGGGAATGCTGGCGGCTGACAGTTTTCAGCTGCGTTGGCAAGTTCTCTTTGGGACTTGACTTAGCCCCAGACAAGCACAGCTTAGCCCATGCTCACATCCTTCAGGAAGATGTTACTCTACCTTTAATTATTGATAATGCAAGGGTCAAAGCCTCTCCACTTATCCTACTTCTGGGCAACTCTAAGAAACCAAGAACTCTGCAGCTCCCTCGTATGATCAGCTGATCATCCTTTGTGGCAAATTTATCACAGTGGAAGTTCCCTCCTGGACCAGGTGTTGATCTGAGAGAAACTGCGAATGAACTAAATGAGTAATAAACCTCTGATATGAAATCTGTTTTCTGGGAACCCCAATAAGTAAACTTTCTATACGGTGTTTTTTTTCTTTTTAAATGTATTTTATGCTTCCTTTGAACGATGTTCAGTCAACAAAAATTGAGTGCCTACGTATCAGACAAATCACACTATTTTTGACAAAAATTGATTTAATCCAAAGAATTGAGTCCTCCCAAGTCTTGGAAATGGTGGAGCCCATGACTGACTATCATCTCAGTCATAGTCAAGAAAATGGTCAGGAAGAACTTTTCCTTAATTAATGAGTGTGGTATCTCAGCACATTAGTTGCAGTTCTGGGGTCAGAAAGCAACTGCTAGAACCATTGGTTCCAGACCCTCTTAATACCTACTAATATGCACCAGTAAGACAGATGTCTCATGCAGTCTCTTCTTCTTTCCTCATCTAACACTGTTACAAATTCAAATAGATGCATGTATATGACTCAGGAATATAAATCAGGTCTGGAAACTGACTTGGAAGAAGATATTCTAGAAAAGTCTTTTTTTCTCTCTCTCTGGCTTTTGTAGTATGAAGTCCTTGCAGAAGGAAGTTGGAACAGATGAAGTATACTTTACCTACCACACTTTACAAAATCAGACTAAAACATAAGACAAAAAAAAAGCAAATATATGACAGATGACTTGTCAATATTCTTAAATAACATTATTAGAAGACCAGCAAATTTTTAATAATTGAAAAATCTTTAGGTTGGTAACACTTGATACAATTTGTTCTTTATTGCTATCTGAATAATAGTACCAATGTATACAGTTAATTGAAGTGTACTATTTGGCAATGGTTGTATACATATATTTGGGACTTGAAAAATTGCAAGTTAAATTATATGCTACTACTTTTGAAATAATTTTACTGAATTTGACAAAACTGATTAAATTTGGTAAATTTATTCTATGGAAATTAAAGTTGTTTTGAACTTGACATGGCTCACAGTTCCCCAGATGTGAGATATGAAAGGTTAAATTTAAAGAGTTATGGGCTATGAATTATTCTATCCAATAGATTAATATTTTGTTCAAAAAGGAAAGAAGAAATGAACTTTTCTTTTGCAAAGGGAGACTGAGCATATAATACAAACTTTAGATAGAGGGTGATGCTTAAACTATCCTTGGATTCCTTAAAGCTTCTAGTGAAGACTGCAAACTCAGTATGTCCAAAAAAATGCAGAAATGTACACAAATAAACACATGTAAACATAAATCAAATATTTCATAACTTTGGCAGATTCAGACCCTTTGAACTTCTGAGAACTCCTGAGATCCTTGCATCATATTTAAGAGATTCTAGACAAGGGCATGGTCTCTTCAATTTCTGAGGACATTATGATTTTAATTTGATAAAAAGTGGAAATGTATATAAATGTGTGTATGATATTAGTTTTCACACATACACACAATAGAATATATCCTTCTAAAAATACTAGTAAATAATTGTAGCCTATGTCATTTATCTAAAAAAAATTTTGTCCTCCTTTAGTACTTTTGAAACATAACATTTTGGGATATCTCTTTGTTAAATAATACAACCCAATATTCCAATGCTATAAAAAATGACTTGATTTGTTTTTCTGATTATCAATTCTGAGTATTTGAGTGATCTTGAATAAATTGTAGATTTTTTTAGTCTTCATATTTTTATACAATATTTTCGGAACATGAATTATGTCCCATTCAGAGTTAATTTTTTAAAAAATTCTTTCAATTGCCACAATAGGAGATTGCAATTGTTGTAGTATTTTTAATATTTTCACCTATATGTGAATCAGAACTGGCCTGCTGTGCATTATGCTTCCTCAATATGTAATACTTAGCTGAAGAAAAAGAGAAATTTCTTATGCTCTAATTCAAACTCACAAAATGAATGAATAAATGAATGTTCAGAGCCCAGAGGTATTGAGAGAGTATAGTTCACGATAATTCTGGACCAGAACCAGAACTGCTTCTCTTTCATATTAAATTTGGCAGAAGAGTTGGGTGGGCAAATGACTAAAATAGAGGGACCAAATGTGCATGGGCATGGAATTGTCTGAGGAGGGGCCTCAGAAGACATTCACTAGCCAGAAAGATAATAATAATCACAGTGACCATAATAAAGTTTGCTCAGGGCATGGGCAACATTATGTAAAGCTAAAAAATATCTATGCCTGAATCTAGGAATGGATTTAGAAAAAAATTGCGTTATTATTATTATTATTATCACCATCATCATCATAGAATAAGGTGTTTAAAATTAAAATACTAGGCCACCACCAAGTCAAGGGGATGTTTGATAACAGGGCAGGGTGTTTAAGTGCGAGGTGGTAGTGGTGGCTTTATAATTTGCTGTTTCATTTCTGTGTTTGGCTCCTGCTGCAACCAGCTGGCATGAAGCTGCCCTTCAGGCATTTTGAACCAAGAGGGGAATAAAACTCAGTCAAGCTTTACTGTGAATAAACTGAATATTTTGAATTTGCTTCATGGCAATATAAATGTGTATTTTGGATTTATTTTTATGATAGTGATGATAAATTAAGAATTTATTTGTGAATTGCCTGGGTTGAAGAAAGGCAGCACATACCCATGATAAGCTTTAAGTAATGGTCTTCATTTCACCTGGATCCACTTAGATAGAATTTGTTACTTGAATTTAAAGTCATTACTATATAATCATAAAAAAGAGACAAAAGCTGTATGTACTCTATCTTTGATGTGATCTCTGATTTTTTCCTATTAATGTATAACGCCTAACATAAATTCATGTGTGCATAGACTCTTAAGTATTCAGCTTAATTATTTTTATATATTAATCACACCTTTGTAACCAAACCCAATCAAGATAATAGAACATAGAAGCTTCCCCATGTGTTCTCCTAGCCATCCCGCTCCTCTTCTTTCAGTCTCAAGAAAACTATGTCATTTATATTAATGTTTTGCCTGTATGAGGCATTTATAGAAATGTAATCACATGGTATTTTTTTGCATATAGTTTCTTTCACTCAGTACTATGTCATTGAGATGTGTCCATGTTGTTGCTTTCAGACCATTCATTTCATTATCATATATTTCTGGTAATAATGTAAAATTGTATAGATTCTTCTGTTGATGGACATTTGAGTCCTTTCCAGTTTGTCACTATATCAAATATGATGCTGTCAACTGTTGTACATGTCCTCAGTGTATACAGGTACGCTGTATCCAGTGTAATTGTCGTCATAGGTGTTTGTATATTTTGCCTCAGGAGATACTGTCAAACAGCTCTGTAAAGACATTGTACTGATTTGCATTTTCATTAGCAGTATTTGCCCCCCAGCATTTCTGATGAGTAGATAATAGTATCACACTGTGGCTTTCACTTGTTTGTACCTGATAGGGAATACTGTTGAACACTTTTTCATGTGGTTATTAAACATTTGGATATCCTGTGAGTGAAATACCTGTTTACATGTTTTGATTATTTTTCCTATTTCAATCTCTCTCTCTCTCTCTCTGAACGTCTATTCTTTATATAGATATAAATTGTTATTTATATATATAGATATTATCTACATGCATATATGTATATAAGTATATATGTAAAGTATATGTGTGTATCTCCTGTTTCTTTCACACAGTCTTCCAAACTATCTTCTTGTGTTCGTGAGGTATTCTGATAAACAGAAAGTCTTCATTGTTATGAATTATAATTACTATCTTGGTAAATAAAGATATCCACGTATGCTACCTTCTATGACTGTTCTTGTTTCAAAGCTCACATTTGATCTACCTCTATCTGGAGCTCCTCTGCGTGTGTTGAGGACACAGGCGCAAGATAAACTAACATGCCCAGTGCGGTGGCACACACCTGTAATCCCAATGTCTGGGGAGGGTGAAGCAAGAGGATTGCAAGTTGAAAGCCAGCCTCAGAAATTTAGCAAAGCCCTAAGCAACTTAGCAAAAGTTCCAAAATAAAAATAAAAGGGGCTGGGGATGTGGCTCAACGCCTCTGAGTTCAATCCCTGTACAAAAATAAATAAATAAATAAATAAATAAATAAATAAATAAATAAATAAATGGTAACTAACCTGACTTTCCAGGTATGATGCAATTTTACCTATATTACATGAGTGTCTGTGTATAGAATTCTATCCCTTGCTTAACTTTTCTATTCTGTGTCAAGAGCATGGGGTCTTAATTGTTGGGTTTCTGCTGTCTTTCTCTCTGGTAATGTAAGTACTCTGCCTTTGACCATCATCAGAATTGCCTTGCCTCATTTTGGCCTTTTACATTTCTGTACACATTTAAAAATTATCATGTGAATTTCTGTAGAGGTTTTGCAATGGTTTTAACTGGGATTGCAATGAGCTATACATAATTTTGGGAAGAACTGACTTATAGTCTTTGATCAATTTCTCTATTTGCTTGACTTTTTAGAATTCTTCAGTAATATTTTACAAAGTTCATGTACAAAGACTTTGTATATTTTTCATTAGATTTATTTGTAAGAATCTGATGTGATTGATGCTAAAGGTAATGCTTTCTTTGAACAGTTTTATTTTCTAATTATTTATGTCTAACAGCCATGCTAAATTTTACTTATGAATTCAATCTATAGATGGTTCAGGGATATCTTATGGTCACAATCATGCCATTTGGTAACAATATATATACCTATTTATTTATTTCCGAATCTTATAAATTTTAATTTTCATGCAGTGTAGCACAAGCTAGGGGATTTGGTACAAAGTGAGGGAAAAAAGTAGTGTTATGAAGCACCCTGACTTTATCTCCAATCCTAGTGAGAAATATTTGATAGTGTTAAACATGGTATTTGTTATGAACCTTTATAGAGACTTTTATTAGATTAAGAAGATCCTACTCTATTCCTACTTTGCTGAAAGTTTCTTTTTATCATGAAAGAACACTGCATTTTAACACAGGCTTCCCCCACATATATTTGCATTAGTGTGTCATAGTTTTCCTTTATTCTCTTGATATGATTAATTAGATTGATTGCTTTCTGAATCTTAAAATTATTTTATGGAACTAAAATAAGTTTTAATGTATTATCTGTCTTATCATTTTATTTGCTCATGGTTTTTTCTTTTTTGGGGGGTAGAGGTGGAGGTATCAGGGATTGAACTCAGGGGTACTTGACCACTCAGCCACATGCCCAGCCCTATTTAGTATTTTATTTAGAAACAGGGTCTCACTGAGTTGCTTAGGGCCTCACTAAGTGACTGAGGCTGGCTTTAAACTAGTAATTCTTCTGCCTTAGCCTTCAGAGCTGCTGGGATTACAGGCATGCACCACCACACCCAGCCAATTTGCTCATGTTTTGATCAAAACTTTTCAATTATGTTTCTGCAAGAAACTTGCTTGTAATTTTTCTTTTGAATTTTAGGGTAAATACTATGCAGACCTCGTTAAGTGATCTAGGTAATAATACTTATTTTTCTGTTCTCTGAAAGTGTTTGTGTAGAATTAGAGCATGTCTTCCTAACTGGAAGAATTCAACAGTGGAGTTATCTGGGTGAGAGTTTTTTAGTGTGAATGTTTTTAATAATGTATTCAATTGCTTTTGTAAATATCAGACTAAACTGAATTTCTATTTCTTTTTCTGACAGCTTTGGTATATTTTATTATTATCTTTACCCCTGGGGAATGTTTTTCTATTTCATTCAAATTAAAGAAAAATTGATTTGGACCATATTTCATCATATGAAGTAAAAATATTTTATTATTTTATAAATTTCATCAAATGTATTAAATAATATATAACATTTATATGATATTTTAGCAACAAGTCAACCTCTATATGCTACTTTGATCAAATATATATTTTTCCCAGTGTGACATTAGATTAATTAAAATAAGAATATGTTTTGACAAATAGTACTGGTAACTCTTGTCTTCCACATTTCAAAAATTGTGAGTTACATAGTCCCAAGGATACTCAGTTTTTCCATTTGTTATTAGATGTTCTTAAGCATTTTCTCCATCATTCCCTGCATTATTTTCATTTTTTCAATCATACTTCTTTTTTCAATTTAAATGCTTGCTATAGTAGATCACTTCTTAATTGTACATTGAATTATTTACAAAATTCATAGCTTCATTGTCAATCAGTAATTCCTAAAATGTATTATATCCTATCTATAGTCTATGCCTTAATCACTGTCTAGAATTTCAGATCATTTTTGTTACATGTGCATTCATTTATTTTCATGTAGATAAGAAAAATTCAAGTATTATAAATTTGGTCTACTTATTTCAAGAGAATACACATAGATTTCAGTCCCTCCAGAAATATCACCCCAGGTTGTAAAATCCCCCCCGTGCTATTTGCCTTTCTCTCCTCAGAAATGGGTTCAGAGTAGAGCAAACCACAGGTAAACTCACTGGGTTTCAGTAGTGATGGTGACATGAGGTGAGAAATAGTAAGGACAACGTTCAGGATCTAGGTCAAGAATATTAGTGGGCCCCACCAATTCAAATTTAGGGTAACAAGTATAAAGTCAGAGGCAAGGACTACACAGGCTGCCTTTATGAGGAGTCTGGTTATACAAGCTCTGGGCCAGCTCCCATTCTTTGTGGCTATCCAGGCAAGCCATCTCACCTATTTAACGTGGCCGGGTGGACCAACGAAAGCACTGACAACTGGGTGCTATTCATTGCTAATCCTGGCCCTGACTCACTCCATGACCTCTCTTGGTGTATTTCCTCAGCTGGAAAGTGAAGATAATAATAATGACCTACTTAACAAGGGGTGTTGTGTGGATTAACCGTTAATAACATGCTTCATGAGACAAGGCAGCATTGAGCTTGTAAATACTAATAGAAAGTTTCTCCACACTACAAAGTAAATTCATGCTTCTCTTGAAGAAAACCCAATATGCCAGTTCATGAGCCTACAACGTAGTTGAAATAAGGTGAGTTTTTACTTGACCAACGAAACTTGATGTTCTAAAAGTGCACTCCATACTTTTCTTTCAGATAGTTAGCTTTTCCTTGGGCACCTGAGAGCTTATATAAAATTCATCCATACCTATTAGATATAATAAATATTCTATTATTTTAGCATTGTAGTATTGGGTATTTAGAATATGTATTTTCGTATGCCTGGATATGTTTTTCCTTCTAAAATCAATTGAGAAAAGATGTCGTACAGCTTGTTTCTTGCTATCATAAGGCTTCTGTAAAACTGACTTGACAGACATAAGGCTTTTTGTTACTCTGGTTACTACATCATGAGGAATTTTTGTTCTACTTGAGGAAGTTATGTTAAACATTATGAAGTTAACTCATGCATAGCTTTGCATAGCTTTCTAAGATCCTATTATGTGTCCCATTAGGTACTTTATCTTCAACAAGGGCACTGGGTAGATGTTTATAGGAAAAATTGCATAGAACTCCAAAATTAATCCCATTTTCTCTTACATCCTATTTGCTTTGTGTCTACTTAATGTTTTCATGATTACAAAGAAAAAATAATGTATTAATGCAAAAAAAACCACTATATTACATTATTTAAAGAAAACAGGACTGAGGTGTAGCTCAGTGGTAGAACACTTGCCTAACCTGAAGAGTCCTGGGTTCAATCTTCAATACCATACACATACACACACATATGTTAAAGTCAAAAGGTAATTTCTAGCTGTCAAAAAGAACTTATTGTAACTACTATTGTCTTTTTTATGAAGACAAGAAATTATGTTGATAAAGGAATCTAGAAATAGAAAAATTGAATTCCATGTTTAATAAGGAGAGGTAAAATACTTTGAAAAACATGAAAAAGAATGACCATGAATTAATTGAAATTTTGCTCAGGCTGTGACTTAAAGTCTTATAATGTTATTGACAATTTTTATCTTTTTTGTAAATTTATACACATTTTAATGAAAAGTTGAGAGAACTTATAAATACACTTATTTGACCCTTAAAAATAAACTACCCCCAAGCTAGTTACTTCATTTATTTCTTATGAGTTTTTTAAATAATACCAAGAATATATATGTAGTCCTTTTGGAGAAAACTGAGACTCTAAAAATTTCATCAATTAGTGCTCTTATTTTTTCAAAAAATATGTCTGAACCTTTATACATGAGTTTTAATTAGCTTTTTCACTGCTGCAACTGAAAGATCCAACTAGAACAACTATACAGGGATAAATTCACTGATTAGGTTAATGCTATGGACCAATTATTTCTCCTCCAAACCTTGCATTGTCTCACATGTGAGCTTTTGGAGGACACCACATCTAAACCATAACACCATGGTCACATATTTAGGGTAAAATTCTCTGAAATTTTGCCCATGACCTCCCTATTGTACCACAGTTGCTTCCATTGTTTACCAAATAGGTCATCTTTGTTAATTTTTCAATCTGTTCTACCATATCAGTTACAAAACAAAAAGCAAAATGAAATATTATTGATTATATTAAGATTATATTAAGACTAATGACTTTTTGTCATTAGTTCATTAAAACATCCCACCTAGAATTAGATATCAATTCTTTAAAGACCTTTTAAATTAAGACAAACACAAAACTGGGAAATCTAGATGGCTTTCATTACATATGATGAGTAGATTTTACAAACAGAGAAGCATCTTGAAATAAGAAAGGTTATCACAGGGTAAAAAAAGATGGATTTTTGAAATTAATTTCTGCCATTATAATATTTAAACTTTGACTAAAAGTAATATTCAACTCCCATTGACCATAAGTGCAAGAAAATGGGGAATTAGTTTTATCCACAACTGCCTTCCTCATTGTAAGTGTCCAAAATTTTCAGCAGTATTTTAGAATGAGTCCATATAAAAACAAAGATGTGCAGACTATTATTAGAGAACTTCCTAACAGGATCACCAAACACATCATTACTAATCCTGGGCATGGTTGGCTGAGGACAACATTCATGTTACAATTCACAGTACAGTTCTACACAAAGATATATCTAGAACACAGTTGAGAAAGTCTAGTTTAGAATGAAAGATATAACATTTTTCATCTATTACATAATGGAATCATTAAAAATTAAATGCTCTTTCATAAGCAAAATCCATTTCTAGATAATTTGATAAAGTTTTTACTTATACTACTTTTATTTATAATTATTTTACATAAGATCTTGGGATGGTTTCAAATACAAGGTCACCAGTAAAGAAATGGTATATTTCATTATCTCCAGTTGGTGGGCTTTTTAATGTTTTATTTGATAGTTGGTGTCACTAATGTGCTATGAAGTTGAGTAGGATATAACTAGCCCAGTATCATCTTAAGATATTTATCATACTGTTTTCCACACTTACCACCAATGTAATATTGGGAGAATAATCTCTTTAAGCTTCAATTACTCTGTAAAATGGATCTACAATACCTCATTTATATAATTCCTGGGATAATGAGATAATAACCTTAAAGTATAAAACACATTAATTGATATTAATAAGTATCGAGGGACCTGGGTGTGTCTCAGTGGTAGAGCACTTGTCTAGCATGTGTGAGGCACTGGGTTTGATCCCCAGTACCAAAAACAAACAAAGTATCTATATTAGTCATTATAGTCATTATTACTATTATTATTTACTAATACAGGTTTCCTTTTCCTGTTTTTTGAATTGTGTTTGCAATTTAGGATTTCATCAGATGTTGATGGTGTTTTGTTAAATAGTACACAAAATAAAATCTCAGGAAAAACTAACAGGAATATACCAGGGATATAAATAATTCATGTGATCAAAAAGAAATATAATTATGGCACTAGATAAATTTTAGATTATACTGTACAATAAAAATCACATAAAATTTGATACCTGTTATGATTTTTGTTATTTTGTAGCCTTCATATTAGTGGAACATGCCAGCTCCATCATTTACTGGGTTTCTAAGGGCCATGTGTCTGCACTTCTCTGATTTTGAGCACTAGATGGCACTCTTATATCCTTGAGTCAATAAACACAACTATGATTTTCCTTGATTTCAAACAAATTAGGTCCAATGTTCAAACTTCTACTCAACTGGCTTTCATAGGAAGGTCAGATACACTCTGTACATGGAATATCCATGTCAAGTTGGTCAAAGAACACATAAACTTTGTAACTAGTATGAAGTTTAGCCATAAAGTTCCCCCTTCTGTCCATGTTTAAAGTCTGTCATAGATCAGCTTCAATTTGACTTTTCCTCTAAAACCTTAGCTGATACACTGTGTTAGTCAACTTTTCATTGATGTGACCAAAGTACCTGACACTAACAACCTAAGGGAGGAAAGATTTATTTTGGCTTATGATTTCAGAGGTTCCAGTCCATGGTTGGCCAGCTCCATTCCAAGGAAAAAGGGTGTGGAAAGCTGCTCAGTTTATGGCATTAAGGAGGAAAGAAGGAAAGCTAGGAGGGAGGGAGGGAGGGAGAGAGGGAGAGACAGAGAGATGGGAGGGGGGGAAGAAAGGAAAGAAAGATAGGAAGAAAGGAAAGAGGGGGAGAGGGAGGAAGGGAGAGAGGGAGGAAGGAGGGAGAAAAGAAAAAGAAAGAAAAGAAAAAAAGAAAACGAAAAGAAAAGATCCATTAAGGACAAGAAATACCTATCCAGGGCATGCCCAGTGACCTACCTCCTACAGTTTCTACCAACTCTTCAAAATGCCATTAAATTACTAATTCATAAGTGGATAAATCCTCTGATGAGGTTAGAGGTCTCGTAATCCAATCAGTTCCTCAAGGCCCCAACTCTGAACACTCCTGTATTGGGCATCAAGCCTTCAACAAATGATGGAGCCTTTGGGAGATATTCCTGACCCAAACCATAATATATATCTATCTGGAAATGCCTTCTTTCTGCAAGGAAAGTTCAATAAGAGATAGCTCTCTTGTGATTATTTTTTCCAGATAGCCTAATAATATACTCATATTCTAAAACAAAGCATATACATGTACACATACACATACACACAAGAAAAATGTCTACAGTAAGTGAAAACACAAGTGCACTTGTTACTATTTCTAAGGACCATGCAAAGTATTTATACATATGTTCACAACAACTCCATTTTATAGATGGAGAAACAGGCTCAGAGATGATAAGGAATTTGTTCAGTATCACACAACTTGTATTTAGCAGATCCCATCAATCTAAATCCAATCCGCCTGTAGAACTGGGAACTTACCCCACACCTGTCTTCCACTGCACTTATTTTGCACTGTGCTAGATACCATGGTGCAACTTTTCTATTTAGACTGAAATTTCTACAAATGAAATACTGGCTTTGGCATACACAGAGTTTGTCTGAACATTGATATGATTTTGCCAACTGGAAAATTACAATTTTAGAGAATTAAGAATATGGAGCAAGTATTGTTAATTTTGAGAGGTACCATCAGCATTGTAGTTGTGTTAAAATATGTTTATCATTTCACATTATATTCTGAAACATTTATAAAAGGTTAAGATAACAAATTGTCTGGGATAGGCTCTAAAATGCTCTTTAAAATATGACAGGGTGCCAGGCATAGTGGTGCACAACTGTAATCCCTGTACATACTTAGGTAGACTGAGACAGGAGGATCACAAGTTCAAGGTCAGCTTCAGCAATTTAACAAGACTTTCTCAAATTAAAAAGGACTGGGGGTGCAGCTCAGTGGTAAAGCATCCCTGGATTCAATCCCCAGTACCAAAGAAGAGGGGGTTAATAAGCATTACTACATTTTTTTAAAAAGTGTATAGGGTGATTGATGAAGTAAAATTAACAAAATATTGATAATTATAGATGTTATAGAATGACTACCTGAAGGTTCATTGTGTTATCTTAACAATCTTTTCTATGTTTAAAAAGTCTGTGATTAAATTTAACAGAAATATTTATCAGTTCAAAGTAGAAAAACATCTCAATTACTCACAGTTAAAAATGTGTGTGTCATAGAGCTTGGCTTTCTACACTGAACTCATGCCACAGAATGGTACACAGGGGTTGTGAGGTTAGGCAGTTATCTTGGGATTGAGAAGTAGATCAGTCCAGAATAGGTCAAGTTTGATGAGCACAGGAGTGTGTGAAGGAGGAGGAGGTCAATCAGTTATTCTGTGGAGAGAAGTCTGGGTACCAACAGCAACAGAGGCACTATGAGAGACTCTCTCTCAGGAGGGCTGAATAGACAGGATGGAAATATGCACAGTGGAAAATGTTGCAATATATGTTTCCTTTACCATAATTTTGTTTTTGTCATATGTCTGGTAGATTTGTAGGTAATAAAAAATATTTTTAAGCTATTATTAACCCAAAGTTTGCATAAAAATAGCCCCCAAATATATTTCCATAAGGTACAGTTACATTTTTAAAAATTATCATAGTAGAATTTTCTACTATAATGGCAAAAGAATGTGATATCTATGGATAATATGGCCATGGTAGGAGAATTTAGACACTCTATAGTCTTATTTGTGTTTCAATAAATGACATTTCTACTTTAAAAACTTGCTTTGATGAATTTGTCCTTATGAGAGACACAATCTATTACTGTAATTTATGCTCTCCAATACCTTGCACTGTTTCATGCATAGTGGAAGCTCAATAAATGTGTTAAATGAATAAACGAATGAATATACGAATGAGATCATAAAAGATGCATACACATATATGCTCTAAATAGCAACAAGTCTTCCTAGAGGCAAAAAGGGAAACTTGGATTTTATATTTAGTCAACTATTAATACTTTTAAATGAATCATGAAAAAAATGAGTGAGATCATGGAATTTTTAAAGTTTATTCTGAAAAGAGAACAAGTCGAACTTACTGCTTTCCTTGGAGATGTGGTTCTCTTTCAGATAAACCCATTTGATATTCTATTCAGTATATTTTCAAGTTAAACTGCATATTTTCTCTTGTATTTTAGAAGAAATTCTTGGTAAGAACAGAAATAAATCCAGGCTATTTCTTTTTCTCATTTCAAAACTTTTTTTCTGGTATTCCAAGCACAACAAAATCAGTTAACGACTCCACAGTCCAGACACAATACACAGCATCTCAAAGTCATTAACTGATGGTAATATTTATTTCTTCAGTAGTCAAGTTACAAAAGGGTCATTTTTTTAAATTGATGCATAATATGCAAAATACATGTTTGTGGAATACATTAAGATAATTTGATATGAGTATATAATGTGTAATGATCAAACAAGGAAGAATTAGCATTTGTAATAATTAAGAGAAAGCACTCCTTAGTGGAACCTGCTTAGAGTTTCTCCAGAAGTCCTTTCCCTCAAAGTAGTTATTAAAATGACCACAAGAAACTAAACAAATTAGCCACATAGAAAAATTTAAAAGATAGGATATTACTTTTATTATGTAAGAGTAGTCTCAGTTTTTAATGCAGAATGTTTTATTGTTATATCTTGATTTTGTTGATGATTTTAACTTTATAACTTTTTCTTATAGACTTTGCAGGGATATATCAAACTTTGCTTACAAGTAACTTCAATATCTCATATTGTGGTTGTCAGAAAAAACAGTGTAATAAATCTAATCAAGACTCAAAGGGCAGTTATATGTAGTTCCAAGATCTAAAATTGACCTCATTTTATAGATGGTAATAGAAAGCAAATCTACTATACAAATCCATTTTATTATGGATGAATACTTGAATTCATTATTTTTCTTTTATTTCTAGCCAAGGGCAATATTTAGAAGGTCGAAAAGAAGCAAACTTTGAACTTATTACTCAACACAGAATCCATAAATTGCTTCCAGAATACAGTTGAATTTATATTTTAGAAGTAACATTATTGAGGTTTATAAATATTCTATAATTTTATTTTGAAAATTAAGAAAAACACATACACGAAAGAAGATAAAATGTTTATCCATTGCCACTGGGTAGTCCTCCCACTTGGGAGAAGAAAGCTCCAGAATAACTTGACCATTTCTTCCATTGAACCCTATTGCTTTCTTTTCAAATCGAACACTTTCTTTAGCTTCTAAAATGAAAAAGCAAATAAAGACCAGAGGTCCCATAAGAGCTCCTGAGAATAAACAAGCAATTAAAAAAATTATGAAAGCAGTCCAGGCACTTTAAATGATCATATCTTCTTTTAGAATCATAATGATTAAATATTATAGGTGTGTTTTATTTTAACATATCCCTGTGACAGACACAGAGTAATGGGTAATGATCAAATTAGGGTAATGGTAATTTTTTAATTTGTTCTAATTTGTTATATATGAGAGTAGAATGCATTTATACATTTTGATATATCATACATAAATGGAGTGTAATTTCTCATTTTTTTATTATACATATTGTAGGATCACATAGGTCATGCAGTCATATGTGTACGTGAGGTAATAATATCTGTTTCATTCTACTATCCTTCCTACCCACATACCCGTTCCTCTCCCTTCACTCTCCTCTACCTGATATAAAGTAATTCTATTCTTCCCTATACCCTCCCCATTGTTGTGAAATAGCATCTGCATATCAGAGAAAACACTAGGCCTTTAGGTTGTTGGGTTTGGCTTATTTCATATAGCATGATTCCTCTAAGTCCATCAATTTACCAGTAAATGCCCTAATGTCATTCTTCTTTAAAGCTGAGTAATATTCCATTTTTAATCATCAAGAGAAAGCACTACTTTGAGGAATCTGCTTAGAGCTCCCCTATCTGAAATAGGATATAATATTTAGTTAAAACTTTGTAGACTCTGCCAAATAGAACAAACAAATGCAAATGAATGTGAATATGTTTATAATAAATCCCAACTAAGGATTGATCAACTGGAAACCACTTCAGCTTTTGATTTTGGGAAGACTGTAAATAATGGATCAATATATATTTTATTTACTTTTTACATACCAGCATTTCAGACACAGAGTAATATATATTTTAATCCTGCTAGTAAATGTGTATACCTCTATATGAGACAGAAACAAATCCAGGATTTTTATTACATGAGTGCAGTTTTAAAATGTATTCATAAAATTTGTTCATGAAATTTCTTAGTAAATGTTCTTATTATACATAATTGTATATTGATGATTATATTGAGTCATAGAATATGACATGAATTTTAAAGATCATTTTCATAGGAAGACATATGATGTATATGAAATATATTTCTTTAAATCTTACTCCTATAATCCTTTACTAGTGCATCACATAGCTTAATATCTATGCATTTTTTCAGATAAAAGACAATATTTATGGAAAAAGAAATAACTGGAATGGTCTGTTTTACCTTATAATCCCCATTAGTCCAGATTGCTCCAGGGATCCCTCAACAAATATGGACATTTCCCTTTTAACAGATGACAGATATTAGTTTCTAAGAAAACATAATTAGTCTCAACCTTCTTAATTTTAAATCATTTAAAACTCAACAGAAATATTTTAAACTAAATCTTGCTCTGGTATTTTTCTAATACTAAATTGCAGTTTTTCCTCATTTCCTCTGATTTAGGCATGGGCACTTTCATTAAAACTTTGTAGTTATTGTTCTAGAGTTTGAAATAATACTTCCTCCCAAAACTAGCCAGCCTTCAGAACTCTTCAGTGATTTGTGACCGAAATGGGGGAGAGGGAACCCCTCTCCCCAAATAAACAATATTTGCAATAGATGTGCCTCAAAATGTTAAGTGTTATTGGGGTAACTGAAAGATTTCTCCCAAACTCCATTTACTTTTGTACATGAAAACTTATGGTTATCATTAAATGTGTCAACTCTTGGTTCTTCACCTTCTGAAAACTTTAAATACACCTGAACAAAAATTTTGGTGATTCTTCTCACAGAACATTGAAAGTTATTGGAGTGAGGTTCTTAAGACAGGTGATGCTATTGTAGTCATAAATGGAATTTTCTAATCAGGAAGTATTTAGTGAAGAAAACTAAGAGAGCTTGTTCTGTTCACTTCTGTAATTATAATTTCCCCTGCTCATCTAAAGAATAGACAAAAGAAGACAGATTTCGTTTTTTTCAGCTCCAATATAATCTTTATTTTTTGTTTTTATTTTTTTAATTTTTACAGACTGCATGTTGATTCATTGTACACAAATGGGGTACAACTTTTGGTTTCTTTGGTTGTACACAGTGTACATTCACACTGTTCATGTAATCATACATGTGCATAGGGTAATGATGTCAAGAAGACAGATTTCTTTTTTTTTTTTTTTTTTGAGAAAGGGAAATTAAATTTTTAGTATTTTGGATAACATACAGAAAATTTCTCCTACCTTTAGAGAATATATTTAAACTCAAACAAGCTATTATTCAGAAAGCTATTATTAATAAATGATCAATAATCAATCAACAATTAATTGGGAAATTGATCAGTTAATAATTAATTAACAATTAATAATTCATTAACAAGTATTTAGAAAATGATCAATAAATAATTGATAGTCAATGAATGAATAGGTAATGATTACAAATCAATCAACAATTAATTAATAATAAAAATTAATAAATAATTAATCATTAATCAATCATTAACTAATTATATGTAAACATTGATAGCTTTTTTTTGAGGTTAAACTAATGATTTTTTTAATTTACTTATTGATTCATTGAACACAAATGGAGTACAGCTATTGTTTCACTGGTTGTACACAAAGTAGAGTCACACCATCTGTGCGTTCATGCATTTACACAGGGCAATGGTATCTGTCACACACTCTGTTATTAATTTTACCCCCCACCTGCCCCCACCCCTCCCTTCCTTCTATGCTAGTTATCTTTCCTCCATTCTTGCCACCTTTCCCCCCCGCATTATGCATCATCATTCATGTATCAGAGAGCCCATTCGGCTTTTGGATTTTTGGGATTGGCTGATCTCACTTAGCATAACAGTTTCCAACATCATCCATTTACCTACAAATGCCATAATTTTATTCTTCTTTATGGCTGAGTAATATTCCATTGTGTATATATACCACAGTTTCTTTATCCATTCATCTACTGAAGGGCATCTAGGTTGATTCCATAATCTAGCTATTGTGAATTGAGCAGCTATGAACATTGATGTGGCTGCATCACTGAGGCAATCTGATTTTAAGTCCTTTGGGTATAGGCCAAGGAGTGGGATAGCAGGGTCAAATGGTGGATCCATTCCAAGTTTTCTAAGGAATCTCCACACTGCTTTCCAGAATGGCTGCACCAACTTGCACTCCCACCAGCAATGTATGAGTGTACCCTTTTCCCCACATCCTCGCCAACACCTGTTGTTGCCTGTGTTCTTGATAAAAGACATTCTAATTGGGGTAAGATGAAATCTTAAGGTGGTTTTGATTTGCATTTCTCTTATAACGAGTGATGTTGAACATTTTTTCATAAATCTGTTGATTGCTTGTAGATCTTCCTCTGTAAAGTGTCTGTTCATTTCCTTGGCCCATTTATTGATTGGGTTATTGGTGTTCGTGGTGTAAAGATTTTTGAGTACTTGGTAGATTCTGGAGATTAGTGCTCTGTCCGAAGTGTGTGTGGCAAAGATTTTCTCCCACTCTGAAGGCTCTCTCTTCACATTGCTGATTGTTTCCTTTGCTGAGAAGAAGCTTTTTAGTTTCACTCTATCCCAATCATTGATTCGTGCTTTTATTTCTTGCGCTTTGGGAGTCATGTTAAGGAAATCTGGTCCTAGGCCAACATGATGAAGATTTGGACCTATTTTCTCTTCTATTAGGTGCAGAGTCTCTGGCCTGATTTCTAGGTCCTTGATCCACTTTGAGTTGAGTT
Source organism: Glaucomys volans (assembly GCA_020662805.1). Taxonomy (NCBI): domain Eukaryota; kingdom Metazoa; phylum Chordata; class Mammalia; order Rodentia; family Sciuridae; genus Glaucomys; species Glaucomys volans. The sequence continues at coordinate 539,751 of JAJEJO010004079.1, read as the reverse complement.
TTGTACAGGGTGAGAGATATGGGTTTAGTTTCATTTTGCTGCATATGGATTTCCAGTTTTCCCAGCACCATTTGTTGAAGAGGCTGTCTTTTCTCCATTGCATGTTTTTGCCTCCTTTGTCAAGTATGAGATACTTGTATTTATGTGGGTTTGTCTCTGTGTCCTCTATTCTGTACCTTGGATCTACCTGAAGAAGACAGATTTCTTAACAAAAGTGTTAGTTAAATTATGAAATGTCATTAACTGCAAGCACTTGACAACACAACCAATCTTCCAGACTGTCTTAGATGTTAAAATTATTTTTTTAAATCCTTTTAAAAGTGAGAAAATGCCAATACTCAAATGTGAAATAGAATATGAATATGGTAATGAGTAATGAAATTAATCCATGGAATCTCAAAAGGTCTATGAAGTTATTGGTCTTGTTAGTTGAATCCTTCAGATTTCTATTTCATTATGTATGGCATTCAAAATGTAATTGCGTGTGTTGGTAGAATTAATGTTGAATGATAAAAGCAAATTTTTCTAAGTTTCAGCATCTCAAAACCTAGGACTGCAGATGTTTTGAATTCTAAACAGATTCTCTATTTTGTATGCAGTATTGGAATGAATTATGTTGAAGCACACCTCCAAATCATGTCCATTCAAAGAGATTATTGTGAATTTTAAGCAAGAGATTAAAACAGAAAACAAGATTCAATAAGCCTAGTATCCAGATAGCATGATAATTAATACAGGGAATTTGTGTTATTCTACTAGAAGATCCTTCTGCAACAGCACTGGCAAGAGACCTTCTGGATCTCTCTAGGTCCCAGAATGTGTGTATGTGTGTGTGTGTGTGTGTGTGTGTGTGTGTTATAGTTATACATAATAAGTTTATTTTGACATATCCATAAATGCATATAACATAGTTTGCTTCATTGCCATCCCCAATACTTCCTCTTCCCTCACCTCCTCTATCCCTGACCCTCTTCTTCTACTCTAACTGGTCATCCTTCTAGTTATTATTTTTCTTTTTATGTTGGTACATTATTGTTACATATAAAATTGGAACCAATTGTGATATATTCATATATGTTTATAGTATAATTCGTCAGTTCTTCCTCTTTCCCTTTTCCTAGGTTCCCCAAATTTACCTAGGTTCCCCAATTTTTCTCAACTGGTCGCCCTTCTATTTTTGTGAGATCACCCTTTTTTATTGCTTTATTCTGCATAGCTTCCACATATGAGAGAAAATGTTAGACACTTGCTTTTCTGAGTACAGCTTATTTCACTTAGCATGATGCTCTCCTGTTCTACCCATTTGCTAGCAAATGACAAGATTTTATTCTTCTTTAAGGCTGAGTAATGATTTTACTTTTTATTTGGTTGGGTACATACCAAAGAGTGGTATATCTGGGTTTTGTGGTGACTACAATTTTAGTCTTTTGAGTCCCACCAAAAATGCATAATTGCATTTTTTCCATATATTTACCAAAAATTACCATTATTTATATTCTGGATAATTTCCATTCTTACTGGAAAGAGATGAAATCTCAGTGTAGTTTTTATTTGCATGTTCCTGATTACTAAAGTTGTTGAAAATGTTTTCATTTATTTCTTGGTCATTTGTATTTCTGTTTTTGAGAAATCTTTATTACTTTTGTCCATTTATTGAATGGGTATTAGGGGTTTTTTGGTACTAAACATTTTGAGTTCCCTATATATTCTGGTTGTTAATCCTGTCATAAGGGTAGCTGGCAAAGATTCTCTTCCATTCTGTAAGTTCTCTCTTTATTCCCTTAACTTTTTAATTTAATGCCACCCCTCTTATTGATTCTTGGCTCTAGTTTTTGAGCTTTAGGTGTGTCTTATTAGGTAGTTCATGCCTGCACCAACATTTTGCCCCCTTGCTTTCTTCTAGCAGTTTCACCATTTCTGGTCTAATTTTTAGATCTTTGATCTGCTTTGTGCCGGTGAGGGGAGTAACTCTAGTTCCATTGTTCTGCATATGGATACCCAGTTTTCCCAGCACCATTTCTTTAAAAGGTTATATTTTCTCCAATGTATGCTTTTTGGCATGTTTGTCAAGTATCGCGTGACTGCATTTATATAAATTTGCCTCTGTGTCGTCCATTCTATTTCTTTGTTCTTAATATTGTTTTTATACAAATACCATGCTATTTGTATTACTATAGTTCTGCAGTATAATTTGAGATTCAGCTTCACTCTTGCTTTTCAGGATTGCTTCAGCTATTCTGGATCAACACAAAGTAGTAGGATGCATGATCAATATTCATAAATCAATAGCTTTCTTATTCTCCAATAATGAATCTGCTGGAGAGAAATCAAGAAAACTATCCTGTTCACAATAACCTAAAAAAAATAGAATAAAATAAAAAGAAAGCAAGCAAACAAACAAAAAACTAGGGAGTAAACCTAACCAAGGAGGTGAAAGACCTCTACAATGAAAACTGGAGAATATTGAAGAGAAAAATTGAGGGACTTTAGAAAATGGAAAGACCTCCTGTGTTCTTGAATAGGACTGCTGTTTCTAGTTTTGTGATGAATTGCCATTGATATTTTAATGGTGACTGTATTGAATCAGTAGATTGCTTCTGGTAACATGGTCATTTTGGTGATCCTAATTCTATGTAACTATGAATATGGTAGTTCTTTCCATCTCTAAGGTATTCAGTATCTTTCTTCAGTGTTCTATAATTCTCATTTCAGAGATCTTTTACCTCCTTGGTTAGGTTTGTTCCTAAGTATCTTTTTTAATTTTTTGAGGTTATTATGAATGGAGTAGTTTTCTTGATTTCTTTCTTGATCAATTCATTATTGGAGTATAACAAAGCTATTAATTTTTGTATATTGACTGTATCCTGCTTCTGTGTTGAATTTGTTTACAAGCCCTAAAAGTCTGTAAGTGGAGGTTTTTGGGTCTTCTAAATATAGGATTATGTCATCAGCAAGTGGATTATTTGACTTCTTAATATTCTTTCCTTATTCTCTGTGTTAGGCATTTTGATTATGATGTGTTGCAGAGAGATTCTTTCATGATCTTATCTATTTGGGATTCAATACTTATCCTGTAAGATTATATACAGCTCATTGCAAAGGTTTGGAATTTTTTTCTGCTCTTAATTCACTGGACATGTTCTTAATGCTATTAGACTGTGATTCTGTGCCCTCTTTTACATTGATGATTCCTAAGTTTGGTTACTTAATGTCCCAGAGTTTTTGTGTATCTGGATAATGGCCCTTTATTTTTATTTTTTTCCTAGAGTCAACTGAGGTCTCCTATTCAAATATCCTGTCTTTGAGGTCTGATATTCTGTTTTCTACATAACATAATTTGTTGGTGATATTTTCAAGTGAATTTTTATTTGATTCATTGTGTCTTTTCCTTTCAAGGATTTCAAAAAATCAACCATTTCTCTATTGAAATGGTCTTTTACCTTCCACATTTGATCTCTTAATTTGCTCTTCTTTTAGTTCATCAATCATTTGAATAATCAATTTTTTAAATTATTTCTCTCCTTTCATGTGTGTGTGTTTCTTTGTTGGGAGATTGTTAATTTTGGAGACTTGTTTGCCTGTTTCTTTATGTTTTCAGTGGTCTTAGATTTGTTCACCTGTTGAGATGGAATCTTGTGCTTTTGTGAGGATGTCTTGTGGTGTGAAGTTCTCTCTTTTGGGAATCTTAACTTCAAATGTATGCTTACTGTAATCCAAGAGTTAGTTTCAACCACCAATGCCTCTCAGTTTGCTATTAAGGAATTTTTTATTTTATACACTCATGTATATCTGTTATAACATTGTGGGGTTTTTCTGAGTTATTGTTTTATAATCCTTCTATGATTTTCCTGTGGGAGTATATTTCTACCGGTGGCTCCTGATGTCCCCCTCTAGTTGTTCCTAGTTGGGGCCTAGTCCTTAGTTTGGAGTTTTAGTCTCTCCTATTTTATGCTTTATAGTATTTTTGAAGCTTAGGTGGTTTTGGTTTGTGTATGCAGGAAAGCACACTGTCATTTGGCTGAGTTGTGAATGTATTTAGCTGCAGATTCTCCATCCTGTGAACTCAGTGAATTAGTTGCTTCCAAACTCCTCTCAGAAAAAAAGAGAAGCAACAGCAATAACAGTAGTGATTAATACACAGCATTAGAATTAATTTCCAGTGCCTACTATGCCATGTACACCATTAATTACTGCAAAAAAAGAAGACTTAACTCAAATTAAGCTCACCCCTCTGTTCCATGGGTTCCCCTGTGCCAAATTTTCTTTGCAGACTCAGTCTTTCTTTCTGCGTAGGTCGATCCTCCCTTCCTCAGTAAATTAGTTCCATTGCATTATTGGATAATTTCTCAAGATATTCTTTCCTATTCCATTTCCCAAGCACCCAAATTTCTGTCTGTTTGATTCTGATACTGAGTTCCCATGTATTTCTTCTATCATCCACAGCTTCCCTGTTTTTCCACAGCTTGATTCCAGAGACACAGAACAACTGGAAATCACACCCTTCTCTGATGCCATTTCCCTTACCCAATAGCAATTCTTAAAGGTTAAATGTGCAATGGTTAAATATGCATAGATTCAGGAACAGTTCGCACAATCCTCATACAACTTGGTCTTGTCAAAGATTTTCGACCTTGATTTGAACAGCATACAGCCTTGAATATTTTTCAAATAGAACATAAAACTTTTGGTAGTATAGAATTATAATTTGAATATTAAGAAAGTCTATCTGATTCCTTTGGTTTGAACTGTACTTTTAAGTTTAGTTGTGCTATTCTTTTACTCAATTTATACTTAAAACTTGAAAATTGCAGGATGTACTTGAATATTCAGAATATCATTTGTGCCTTTTTAAAAAAAATCGGAGTGTTTTTTCCTAAGAATCTAACCTGTCAATCACTCAGCAGTCCTTTTCTTCCTTTCTGTGCCAAAATCCACTACTTCTAGGTTGTTTGGCTCTCTGTTAGCCCTCACAAGCTGAAATCCTAAGCTGAATAAACCATCAATATTTATTTTATAAATTTTCCTACTTTATATCAGAAAGGAGGATTGTGCATTGGGGGAGTGAAATCTCAACAGTACTAATTAAATATCAAGAATACTAACCCACATATGATGCGTTTTTCTAAATAGCACTCTTCAATTGGCCCTGAACTCCTGAAAGTTTCCAGATTCAATACTTCTGAGCTTCTTTGTGCACTTAAATATTCAAAAATTGCTGATCTATGACCGATGCATGAGGAAAACTTTGGCTACCATGTGGAGTTCTGAATGGGCTACATGAGAAAACTCCAACCACAACCCTGTATCTCATTCAGCTCAAAGTTCACGTTGCTTTTGTTCTTCAATTCCTTGGAACACGTTATTCATATAAAGCCAAAATGTCCAACCAAGTACACTTTAATAGGCTTTGGTAGTTGATTTGGAATCGATTCCCTTACTTCATCATTTCTAAGGTACATGTTGAAACACCATGAAATTGCATGAGTAGTTTGTTCAACTTTGGTTAAATAGAAGTGGTTTACTTTAGGCATGAGGGCCTCTGCTAGATCACAGTTAAGAGGATTTAAAGTACATCAACAATAGACTTGCCTGGGAGGTGAAACCTTTGCTTTTCATGAAGGGAGAGAGAGAGAGATTGAGTGAGAGATAAAGACAGAGGTAGAATCTTTCTTTGTGTTCACCAGGTTGAAGATAATTGCTAATTTGCTATTGATTCAAATAATAATTCAGTTAAGGTACTTATATTTCATACTCAGGCAAATTGTTACTTCAAATAATCTTTAATTACCTTGCAAATGGGGGCTGGGGATGTAGTTCAGTTGGTAGAGTGCCTGCCTCACAAGCACAAGGCCCTGGGTTCAATCCCTAGCACTGCAAAAAAAAAAAAAAAAAAAAAAAATATTACCTTGCAAATGTACTTTTGTAGAGATAATGAGGATCTTAAATGTAATGATACATTCACAAAGAATATGTATCCTTAAATGAAACTAATAAACATGTTTATCCTTTTCAGCTGGCTAGATAACATAGTTTGGAGACATATCCATTGTTATTCATTTAATTTTTAAGATACATCAAAATAAAAACCATATTTTCATCATATTTTATTCTTCAGAAAACTCACATTTTATATTCACTCTAATTAACAAACTGTATTTTATTTTATTCTTTCAAATTTCATTTTATTTTTTGGAACCAGAGATTGAACCCCAGGGCACTCAATCCCTGAGCCACATCCCCAGACTTTTTTAAAAAATTTTATTTAGAGACAGGGTCTCACTAAGTTGCATAGTGCCTCACTAAATTGCTGAGGCTGGCTTTGAACTAGTGATCCTCCTACCTCAGCCTTCCAAGCCAATGGGATTACAGGCATGGGCCATCAGTATATACTGTATTTTATTAATAAAAATTATATTTATATTTTTATAGCTTATGTAACTCTCCTAATACTTGACGAATCACAAGACTTTCTCACTCTGCTGATAAAATAAAATGAGGAGTGGGGGCAATTTGGTTCCACATTTCATTTAAGGTGCAAAATCACCTGGCCTTTAGCAATTCACATACCAGATAATCATCACCCTTGTACCTCTGTTCAGACCCTCTCTCTTAATGAACTGCCCTTCACTTGCCACTGCAGCAATGCTACCCATTTTTCACCTTTCAGATCCTAGCTTTCCCTTGACAGATCTTCCAACTAGTAAGTCAAAACCAACACTCCCTCCTTCAAATTGATAGAATCAGAACACATTAATACTAGGAATGTCATACAAAATAATATAGGTCAACTTTTCCTGTTAAAGTGGTCATCTACCCAACAACATCTAGCAGATCATCAGACAGCCTGAATATCAGTAGTTACAGGGAGTTCAGCAAACCAGGAGCAATCCCTTTGCACTCTGATCTCTGGAAAGTTCAGCTATTATAAACTTCACCTTCAGAATTTGGGTAAAATTCCATAACAGATTTGCAACAAAAGTCAATACACCACATAAGTGGGAACACACAGATATTCAAATCAAATATATTTTTCTTTACATTAACAGAACTACTTTACTTTCCCCAGGAAAATCTACCTCTAGAACTCAAATACCTCCCTTGTCTGAGTGTGCAGAACATATCTGGGTACTAACCAGCTGAGATCTTTGCCCTGTAAGGAGGAATTTCCTTTCCTTCAGAATGGTACCTACTTCTCTCTCTCTCTCTCTCTCTCTCTCTCTCTCTCTCTCTCACACACACACACACACACACACACACAAAAGCCTATTTTTCTGCTTTAAATCTGAAATTCCAGGACGAGAGATGTATGAATTCACTTATCCACTTCGCTTTAGTAAAACTTATATTTAGAAAACCATTTCATGAAAGGAAAAATGAAAACTGAATCCTGATTGATGATAGCTTCCCCAATGATAATGAGTACTACCAACACTTTTTATTAGATAATCAAGATCACAAACTCACCCATGTTGTAAAATAGATATGCCTTATTTTCAGAATTAAACAGATATACTGATAAACTCACATTGCTACTCTATCTGTTCAGTTCTTGATCAAACTGATGTGAGCTATGGGATAAAATAGAAAGATTTTACTTGAATAGATAAAAAGAAAACTCATGGAGATATGGGCCAGTAGCATATAAATCTGTATGTAGATAAATCAGTTTATCAACCTATCTACCTACCTGTCATCTATTTATACACACATATCTCCAAGGAGTAGTCATTGTGAAAATTCTCCTACAAATCTAATTATTTTGGGGGGAAATGAGACACTCTGTCCTATTAAGTTCTTAAAATAATTTTAGAATTCATAACTAACAGATTTTTGCTTAACTTTAGTAATTTTAATAAGTTTTGTTTTCCCAAACTTTTATAGGAATGCTTCTGGCTCTGACAATTTGTGCTGGTAAATTTGGAAATATTTTTTTCCAAGAGAAAATCTGTTTTTTATTTTTCTGATTAAGAATTTTCTCAGGACTTCCAAAAGGGACTTTGGTTATATAACCAAATTACTCTAAAGAGAAATGAATAGATTGGCATATTAAATGATTGTACAAACTTACAACACTGAAGAAAAAAATGACTTGAACTTGCATTCGAACATTAGAAAAATTCGTCTCTGTTATGTAAAAGTAAAAAGAATAATGTAAAAAAAATTTGTCATTGTCTTTGAGTAACTTTAAAAAATCAATACAGGGTGGAAAATAATTTGTAACCACCTAGAATGATAATAAAAGATGCATCTCTTGAAGCCCAGGATTTATATTTCCAGAAGAATCTCAGGTATGTGCACAAAAAGATGTGGGCAAAATATTTATTGCAGCTTTGCTGGTAAAAAAAATAAAATAAAATTTGCATCAGTAAGGGGTAGATAAATATATTTATAAGATGGAATATAAAGTAACAATTTAAGATAAATGAACTAAAATTTAGGTATTAAAAGTTGATCTCAAAACAAAGTGATTGTATGAGGATTTTAAAAATACAAAAATTTATGGCACCGTTAATGTATATTTATAGCAAAGCACACAAAAGTACTGCATGCTCTGAGAATACATATTCATGTGTATGTAAATTTTTTTAAAAAAATTGCAAATACACACACATACACACGCGCGTGCACACACACACACAAAGTTCATAAGCATGCTTAACTCAAAGGAAGAAAAAGTAGCCAGATGTGGAGAAGGGAGCCTAAAATTTATCTATAGTATGTTTTATCAATTGAGTAAAAGCAGATGAAACAAATATAACAAAATTGAAAAAAAATTCTGGTTATTGGGTAAATGTCTATGCATTTAGATAGATATTCATTTCAGATTTCTCAGCGATAATCACTGGGAAACCTACATGAATTTAGCAAAGTTTTTTTTATTTAAGTAAAGACAATCATCCCCTTTATTATGTTGTATAATCTTAGTCTTCATGTAGCAATAACCAAAATGTGTCTCCTTCTAGTTTGTATGTATTTAGTGTCACAGGACTTTCAATCTATTTAATTCAAGATTTCCTAATTTATGTATTAGGCCACTGAGATTTGTGATGAAGGCAGAGTTAGATTCCCAGATTCTTTGAAATTTTGGCTCAAATAAGCAATAACTAAGACTTCTCTTTCTACTATTTTACCATCAGCGTAAGTTGCAATGTTTGTGTTTTCCTAAAACTCATATGTTGAAACCTAATCACCAATGACGTTTTCAGGAGATGGGGCATTCATGGAGGGATTACGTCCTGAGAATGGTGCCTCAGGGAGGGATTGGTGTCCTTGTAAAAGGGCCTCAAAACCCTGTTTTCGCTCCCCCCCAAGAGGACACAGGTGCCACCTATGAACCAGGAAGCAGCCCTCAGCAGACTCGGCATTTGCCAGCCTTTCAACCTTGCGCTTTCAGACTCCAGAAGTCCAAGCTATAAATTTATGTTGTCGATACGCTTCCCAGTTTATATTTTGCTATAGCAGCCTAAACACGCTAAGGCAATTATGCAATTATGTTGCATCTAGAACCTTCTGACTACTTTAAGTAAACGCATGTTATTTTTCAGAAAACACCGGAGAGAGAGAGAGCGAGCGAGAGAGAGAGAGAGATTGATTTTGCTATTTTGAAAGAACTGTTACACTTGAATCCTTTGAGATTGAGAATTTTGGAATTCCAATTGAGATTTGGAATTTTCCCCAAAATTTTGGATTGAAATTTAGCATACTTCGAGAGTTCCCCTCCCATATCCCGAGGCCTACATGGGGAACACCTAGGCACTGTGACCAATGTGGTAGCACCACCTCCAGTTCCCCAGCATAGAGCCTGCTTCCCTAGAGCACTTGGGTTGAATTATTCATCCTCCGCGTGGGTTCTTGGTAAAAGGATGATTTCCAGTGCCTACTTCCACCGCGCAAAGTGACTACATCTTTTTTCAGCTAGGGCATTTTCATTCTTCTGAGGCCTCGCCAGGGACTTCGAACACCGAGCATGTGGACAGTGGAGGTAAGAGCGCTGCAGAAAATTTTGTGACACCAGGACAGTTTGGGCAGCAGCAGAGTTAAGGAAGGCTGCAGCTGAACCAGATTGGCTGTATAATACCAGCAACAACAGCCTCTAAAACTGCCCTGTTTGTAAACCAAGCGCTTCAGCATCAATTCAGTAAATTAGTTGAATAATTTTTGTGCTGGTATAACGCAGAGTCGCTCTCTGTTGCTTACAGCTAAGAAGTCTGATCTGCTAAACCTTCAAGATAAAAAAATCTCCTCTTTAAAGGGCAGACACATATGCCTGTTTTTATAGCTTTTTGAAAAAAATGGAGAGAGAAATAAAATTTCACTTTGAAAAAATTCTTGGAGATATCTTGTGTCTATAGTTTAAATATAAGCATTATGTTGATAAGTTTCAAAAGGCTTTCTTTTTTCTAATTCAATACACAAAGATGTGTTAATACATCACTAAGAATGCAACTTCAATTTAAGAACTTTCCTGTGTCTCTCTGTGCTCTATAATCTTAAAATTTTCCATGCAAAATCCCAGATTAAACAATGGGAAGGGAAAAGCATCATGCAGTCTGTGTCACTTGGATGTCATTGCTAACACTGTCTCAAAAAATGAAAATTAGAAAAACTCAAATTATTTTCTCAATATCAAAGAAATTGGCAGTAATTGTTAAAAACTAAAAGTATAGTAGTTAATACAAAACCAAATATATTCTTGCTTCAGAGATCACAAATAAGATCTCTTACTTTTTCATTCTTAATATCATCTGGACTGAAACAGCTGATCTCAGAGAAAGTAAAAATCTTAGGTAGGAAGTTTAAGGGCTGGACTTGTAGCTCGGTGGTAGAGTGCTTGCCTCACCCAGGTGAGGCACTGGGTTTGATCCTCAGCACCACATAAAAAATTAATAAATAAAATAAAATAAAGGTATTGTATCCATCTACAACAAAAAATATTTTTTAAAGAAAAAAAATAAAGTAACAAGTTTAAAACCTGTTAAGGTAAGAGAAGTTTAGCCATTTGGGAAGCAAGAATTAAATTGATTTTCTACAGAAGTTAGCTTAAAAATGAACAATAAGCTAGGGAATTACTTGGGAGATATCAAAGAAAGCAGTGCTTCCTACTCCTTAGCCCACTGACAAGAACAAAAACACATTGCCAATAAAATGAGAGTTGAACAGTTTGCAGGAAAAAAGAAAACAACAGGAAGGGGAGTTTATCAGAAAATTTCCCTAGCTTATTAAAGCTTTGTACTTTAACTTAGAATTACTTAATTTCCAATTAAACCAAAAGGGATGATACATAATAAGTCACCTTGTTCAGTGTCCTGTGCACATATATATAATTGACACTCCATAAATGTTGTAGTCATTTCCTCCTGTTATTAAGGAAACATAAAATTTGAAAAAGATCACTTAGCAGAAAACAAAAAAAGAAACATTTTTTAAAAAATTAAAGTAAAATTAATATAAACATGATTATTTTTATCATTTTAATTTTTGTGACATTAAGCAAAAAAGCAGGAAGAAGAACAAATAGATGAGCAATGTCATGAAATACATGTGTTCAGATAAAGACTATTTAAAATGTATATGAATAATTTGAATTTCATATGCAAAGAAACACCATCTTTGAAGGATGTGAAGAAGGAAGTGATGTGGTCAAAGCAATATATTTGCAAGATGACTTTGGCAGCTGTGTCTGGCAACATGTTATAGAAACACAAAAACCTGGAGGAGAGGTGAGGTTACATATGTGGAAGTTGGAATGGCAAAACCAAATTGACCAGATGTGCAATATGTGAATGCAGAAACAGAGAAAAGGAGGTTATAAAAAAGAAACACTGACAGAATTTTTTTCAGTTGGATCCAAAATAACACTAAGTGTTATTCTGATTTTAGGATGTGGAGTTTAAAACAATTTTTAATTAATTTTGAAATGATTTTGACAGATTGTTTGCCTATCTGCTAATTTGATGGACAATTTCTAACATTTTTAAATTAATCTGAAGAGGTTGATTTTAGGATGTGAAATCTAAAAATGGAAAATCAGAGTGATAGAAGAAAAAGAACCAGAGGATAGAAAGATAAAAAACATTGGTAACATAAAGAAAAAAATTGGTAATAAACTCTGTTGTAGAAAATTTAAAAAACTAAACATGAGAAAAAATATTATCTACTGCTTATTTCTCATCCCAGGATTGTTATTTTCTGGCATATATATTTCTGGTGAAATACATATATATATGTACATATGTGTGTGCATGCACATATACATAGGGTATTGTGTATTTTCTCTACATATTTTATCATGTACATTTTAATTATGTATATAGTTAATACCACAGCTCTAATATTTATCATACATTATTCTGCTAACTCTATTCCATGAGATCTTGAAAAATTATTTATAAAAATAGGGTTCCAAGGTCAAGTTACATTTTGAAGCACTGCATTACAATATCTCTTGCTTCCTTCTATATGAAGAAATACAAGTGTTAAAATATGACCATATTTTAGAGTTATTGGAGATTCAAAATCATTATTTAACTTCATATAATTAATCAGATCCTAAATGCTTACGTTTTTCATAGAATACTTTCCAAATTATCATTTCTTAATACAAGTTTTTTAAAAAATATTTTTCTTTTGATGTTGATAGATCTTTATTTTATTCATTTATCCATATGTGGTGCTGAGAATCGAATCCGGTGCCTCATACATGCTAGGCAAGACTCTACCACTGAGCCACAACCCCAGCCCTCTTGATACAAGTTTGTGGAAATATTGTTCTATTTTAATGTGTATATTCTTTTCCATTCTATAGATTAAGTAATCTATAAATCTACATATTTAAATATATATTTCAATCTATATGTTTAAACAGTACATTATTATTGAAATTTAAGTAAGTTTTTTTTTTTTTTAACACAGAGTTAAGATGGAATTCCTTGTCTCTAACTTTTACTGCTTATTTGATTTTTTTTTTTTTAAGTGAATTTTTTTGGGGGAGCAAGTACCAGGGTTTGACCTTAGGGGCACTCAACTACTGAGCCACATCCCCAACCCTTTTTGTATTTTATTTACAGAAAGGATCTCACTGAGTTGTTTAGTGCCTCTCTGTTGCTGAGGCTGGCTTTAAACTCAAGATCCTCCTGCCTCAGCCTCCCGAGCTGTGGGGATTACAGGCATGTGCCACCGAGCCCAGCTGAATATTTTTATAGTGCTTTTCCATCCGTGGAATTGTTAGAGAAAAGGTATACAAATTAAGAATGGGTTTAAAGACATATTGTTATATCATTCTTCAGAAAGATGTGTTAATTTATACTTCTATTAACATGGTTTGCATATGTCCTAATTTGATAGCCAATTTGTAATTAATTTTGAAAAATAGAGTACTTGTCCAAGCTGTATTTATGGGACAGATGTAGACTGTTTTATTTTAAAATTTCTATTTTACTGTTAAAACATTTTAAGTTCCTTTGTTTTTTGTTTTTGTTTTTTTGTACAAGGATTGAACTTGGAGATGCTTAACCACTGAGCAACATCCCCAACCCTTTTTTATATTTTATTTAGAGACAGTGTCTTGATAAGTTGCTTCAGGGCCTTGCTTAAATTGCTGAGACTGGCTTTGAACTTATGATCCTCCTACCTGAGCCTCCTGAGCTCTTGGGATTATTAGAGGGCACCACTGGGCCTGGCTTTAAGTTACTTTTTGTTAAAATTAATGAAAGTAGGTGGAATATATATTAAAAATCAGAGCTAAAAGATATTTTTCCAAAGCCACATAATAGGTAGCAGAGGTGGTTCTAGAACATGTCTCATTAGTATCTATACTGATCTCTAAGTCACTAAACCATGTTGCTTCTCAGGAGAGAATTTTCCCATTGTGTAATCAAACTTGCCAAATTCTAATTGACATGTCATGTAGTGCAGTTGAAAACTCTAGGCTTTATTTATAACAGCCATTGTCTAGTTGTATGAACAATATTTATCAAGAATTTAGTGGTTGCCTTGTAGTTCAAACATTCTATAATAGTGGATGCAAGGGAGAATATTATGTCTCCTTAGATTCCTCAGGCTTTCTGTTCTAAATTTTGGACTTCAGTACTTCTCATCCTATAAACAATGGGTAACTTTATTTGGCAGATTATTTGTTGGCATGTTCTACTAAACAACATCAAGAATGGAAGAAAAATATTCTTCAAAATAATTCCACTTTACAGAAAATTTTCAATATTACCTAGAATTCCTGGACATCTTTTACCTACCTCCTACAAATATTAACATCTGACTATATTTGCTTTACCATTGTTTCTAGATGATAGGTGGAAAATTTTTCTCTGAAGCAATCAAGAGTAAGTTGCAGACTTCTATCTGTAATTAATAGTGGTGCAAGACTTTATCGTGTTTTCACCTGTCAATTAATGATCTTTGACCAAAAGAAAATCCAAATCATGTGGTGTAATTAGTTGTCACATTTTTAGCCCCCTTTAATTTGTAAGAACTTGTTTATTTATAGCACTGACAGTTTTGAAGAATAGAATGCATTTTTTTCCCAATATCCTTCAATTAGTCTTATATTTTTTCTCATTTAAAAATAACAGAGCACATGCTGAGTGTTCCGTACATCACACCTGTGAGCACTTGAGTCATATTATTCTCATTTCTGGCAATGATCATTTTTTCTTAATCCTTTAAAACTTTTTACTTGTTCTTTTTACTTATACATGACAGTAAAATGTATTTTGACATAGCATACATACATGGAGTATAACTTTCCACTCTTGTGGTTGTACATGATGTGGAGTTACACTGGTTGCATATTCATATATGAACAGAGTAATGTTATGTCTGAATCATTCTACAGTCTTTCCCATCCCAACCCTTCTCCCCACCCCTGCCCCGAACTGTGAGTCAGCATCTGCATATCAGCAAGAACATTACATCTTTGGTTTTCTGGGATTGACTTATTTTGCTCAACATGATAGCCTCCAGTTTCATCCATTTACCAACAAATGCCATAATTTTATTTTTCTTTATGGATGAATAATACTCCTTTGTGTATATGTACCACATTTTCTTTATCCATTCACTTGTTGAAGGGCATCTAGGATGGTTCCACAACTTGGTTATTGTGAATCGAACTGCTGTTTCAAGGTGGTTTCCATCAGAAGAGTTACCATTCTACATTTTATGATTATTACTTGTCTTGTGAAATGTCCTAAGATATTGCAATTATCATGTTACTCTGGACTGATGAATTTTGAGCATCCATTGATGAACCTTCACTAAATCAATATTATAATGGTGGTTGGAAAAAGGTGATGTCAAATGTCATCAATCTTGTACATTGACCTTGACTTCCCTTATTCAACATACTGTTGAAGCTAAGAATACTATGTTGTTGGGAAGTGAAGGATCAGTAAGTGCTTGGCTATAGGTATTTGATACCCAGGAGAATTTGTTGACTGAAGTTAATGATTTAAAATCGGTACCACAGAAGAGGATGCATTTTCTTCAGGAACTTACGGAAATTCAGTAATCCTAGTTACTGAAAGTGACACTCTATGTGGTAAAATGGACAAGTATTCAAATAAAAGTTTCTTTCTTAATAGTTTATACATGTAGATGTATCTGAATGATTCTATTCATTCCATCAGAAAGTCTTGAGGATGTTGGACTTAGAAAGCTTCAAACACTTTGTGGGTAGGTATAGCTTCTGGCTAGATTTTCTGGTCAACCAAGTGGGACGATTATAGATGCAAAGGTCTCCTTTACTGACAATTTTTTTTAACAAGGCAATGGGTCACAGGATTTCCAAACAATTCTTGACATGCTTTTCCCAGAATCCTCACAAAGCAACAACAGGTAGGAAGGAGAAACTGTATTGAAACATATGTAGGGTAACTCTTTAAGCTAATGCAGGAATCTATGGCAAAACAAAGCTTCTAATCTATATACCGTACAATGTTTTTAAATCCCAAATTTTCTGAACCCTTGTGAACTTTGAAAACATAATACAGTAATGCATTTGAAGGAGTTAATGGGGGAAGTCAAGAGCAATAAAAGATCACAAGACATGTAGGTCAGTCTAGCCAAAGAAAATGGTGATAAATTGTAACCAGGTGTCTTTATTTCCTGATTCTTCAAGTACTGCACACTCAGCTTTCTCTGCAAGGAAAAAAAAAAGGCAGTTTGTGAAATTCCATACAGCATTTGTCAGTTTCAGTACTTCCACGCAAGATCTGAGTTATTTGCTTAGTCTTAACTACCTCAGAGGTAAGAGATAAGACAAACTATTTGGAAATTACAAATGGAGTAAAAGAAAATCTGAATTGCTTTTTATGTATGACATTTATATGGATACTTTTTTGTTCTGATGTCTGTTGTAACCATTCAGGACAAAGTAGGTTCAGTTGTGGCACTGCATGTGTGCACAGAAACCAATTTGTTAAGCATCCCATATCTACACACTGACTTTTTTCTTCTTTTTATTGAGATGTAATCATATATCATGTAATTCACCCATGACACACTGACTTTCACAACACACATATTTGAATTCTTATGAACATATTTTACACCTTATTTATGTTCTCTGAGTTTCTTCACAAGGCTGACTTCAATCATGTACTGCACTGTGTATAGTAACCTATGTATTTGCATTGAGATTTGTTAGTTCATAGCAATTTACTGTATTGTAAGGAAAGAAGGAAAAAAAATAACCTCTCCAATCTAGGGATATGAATAAAGCAAACCTAAGGTACAGACCAGAAAAACTTGCTAAGAAGTACACAATAGGAGAGCATTTTCTCAACCTTACGCCTGGAAAATTGACAGACCAGGATGAGGCAAGTAACTGGTCCTCATCATTCAGTGAATACAAGGTGAGATTCCTGCCTTCCATTGCCAGTTGAGAAAGGGATACAATGATAGAAAAATCCATGATATCCAAGGTATCGGTGCAAGGAAGGATGTTCTGTCTTCCGCACTGCAAAGAGATGCACTTCTTTATGCGAGCATTTGCATGCAACTACTCATCAGAATATTGATGCCCAAAGTCACATTGCTCCAGGCATTTCAGTCTTCAGACATGAAGCAGCAATGAAATATTCTAACCATCCTAGCCTGTGGATAAATTGCCACTGATATCTTAAAATCTGCAGGTCTTTTCAAAAGGATTTTATACCTGCTGCCTGAAAGTTCAGTAGTAATAGGTAATTTGAGCCAGCAGTGGACAGGAATTCATTCTTAAATTGCTAAAAGAGAATTTTGTTGAGTAAAAGTCATGTATATTTCACTTTTTGACTTCTTCCTATTTAAAATATTAGAAGAAGAACTAGAATGATCAGTTTTCAAAATTAGAGCTCTTTATTACGAAGAGTCACTTTTATTTTTAAAATATTAGTGACCTTACGATGAGGAGAACAAGTCACTCTGTTTTGATTTGATAATTTTTTTACAAATTAAAGAAAAAGCAAGAAGAAATGGAGTAAATTTTAAGGTCTGAGAAATCATAGAACCTACTACCCAATGGCTGAGTTTGAGATATTTTAAGGCTTTACTTTGTTAGAGGTGAAGAAGATATGATCATTGATGTGAATAGACAAATATATCAATGTGATAATTATGGAGTGCCATGGGAATAATAGTTGGAAAATCAGTCTACAGTTCACCATATTCTGGAACTGGGTTTGCACCTCACCCATATTAAATATTAAAATATTAAAGTTATTAAGTATTAACAATCAAAAGAAACAAACTGATGTCAAAATTTGAAAGTAACTTAGATGCCCTTCAGTAATTTAACAGATAAACTGTGATACATACAGACAATGGTTAATTAACCCTGAAAAGAAATGACCTATTCAGTCATTAAATGACATGTAAGAAACTTAAATGCATATTATTAAATAAAAAAGCCAAACTACAAATGTTGCATAGTATGCAATTCCAATTATTTGCCACTACGGAAAAAGACAAAACTATGAAAATGGTAAAAGAGATCAAAGATTCAGGGACTGGCAGGGGGTAAGTAGGAGGGAGGGGAGAATAAAAAGAGCACAGGAGAGTTTTAGCAGAGTGTAGCTATATTTTAAGATTGTACAATGGTGGATACATACCATCATACCTGTATAAAATCTAAGAGTGTCCAACACCAAGAGTGAACCCTAATGCACACTACAGGCTTTGGGTGGTAATGATATAGAGGTTTAACAACTGCAACAACTGTACCATTCTAATGAGGGATAGTGCGGAGGTAAGGAAGGTGTGGGGTAAGGGATGTATGAAGAATGTATATTTATTAAATTTATTTAATTTTTCTATGAACCCAAAACTACTCAAAAAATTTTACTGAAGAAAATAAGAGGAACAAACTGTAACTTACTCTTCAGAGAAGTGTCACTTTTTCCAGAAGATAAATCTGCACTTATTTGAAGCTTAATGACATGCAAATGCCCATTTGAATAAGGGAGGAATTATTACTTAGACTTTCTGAATGGGAGGTAGCACATTTTACAGGAATGTTTCAGACAATGAATTGCTAAAGACAAAAATGCAAAGACTGTTGACTTATTTGATAAGCCCTATCTCAAAACTGAAAACTGAGAGCCTGGCAAAATTATGTAGTTTTGATTTCTATTTTAATTAAGTTTTAAAAAGGAAAATTAATCATGTTGGAGGAACAAATAAGTAGGAAATTGTAAATTCAGTAACTTGTTGGTATTTAATTTTGTGAAACCTTGCTTTTTTTTCTTTGAGTGATTTTCAGTGAAATTCACTGGATTTTCTATTTTTAGTGGGAACAAGTAAGAGTAAGAAGAGAGGAGGCAGCATCCGTATTTCACTTCAGGTTTTGTGGAAGAGAAATCCTTGTAGGATAGAGTTGTTGATTGCAACCTCTAATGTAGAAATAAAGAAAATTAGCCTCTTGGTCAAGGAGGAAAAACACAAAAGGAAGAGGGGATGGCCCCAGCATGATCTGAAGACTAGACCTTGTCAAGGCACATAAATGGGCATCCACCATAATGACAATTGTGTGATTTCACATAACAGTCATTTGAGGAGAAAAATAAATGATGCTTTTTTTTTAATGGTGAAAATACTAAAATGAAGAAGATGGGTGCAATCAAGAACAAATTTTTTAAAAAACATAGTTTGTTATTTAGGCAAATATTATTTCCAATACTCACTACAATTTGCCACCAGCAAGGTGAAATGTAGAGTCAAACTTCTCCTTTTTTCCCCAGTTTCATAGCAAAATAGAATATATTGGTATTAAACTACATCTCATTAATTTCTTTGCCTCAGCTATTGACATGACAAGTTGTTTTTATCTTGAAACTGTGCTAAAATATACTTGGGTTTGCCAAGTCTCTAAAATGGCTCACTGTTTTCTTGCCAGAAAACAAGAAACTAGCAATTTTTAAAATGGAGTAATAATTTATGCTATAATGACCTACACTTACCTCATTTTGGATAATATAGTGCTGTTTCATTTAAGTGTTTTAATGTATTCAAACTTAATTTATTACTAGTAAAAACTACTTGGTTTGCATTCTTAAGACTGAACTCCTTTGTAACTCCACAGCAGGTATAACAGGGGTATAATGTGGCAATATAAAACGTTCTTCTTGAATGAACAGCATGTCTGCCTTGCTTTGATGGAATAGTCTTCAGGACTGGTATTATTTTGTTTATCAAGTTTCACTTCCTTGGTTATAGAGGATTAATAGCAATGTAAATTTTATTCTGTTTGTTATGTGTATATTTGATAATTGGGGAAGAATAATAGCAAGTAATAAGATGACTTCCTTGCTCGCACATACTATGGATTAAGAGTCACATGCCAAGTAGATATAAAACTTTAAAGATAACACTTCCATACTGCTGAAAACTGATAACTGTCTATAGCTCCATCATTCAATTTATCCTCTTCAGATAAATTGAAAGCTATAGGAAGAAAAGTACTATAAAACAACAGCATATATATATATGTATATATGTGTGTGTGTGTGTGTGTGCGCGCGCATGTGTGTGTGTAGGGATACTAAAATATATTTTTTACATATACAGATATATATATATATGTATATATATATATATATTTATGTTTTTTTAAACCTGATTTAAGAAAGCATGATTTGAAGACCAGGCTTTCAACAGCCATAAATTGAAAAGAAAAATATCAAATCCCAGGGAACTGTCTCCCACATGACTGTATCATTGCACACTTTTTTTGTTTTAGGCAAAGACAGGCCAAGAAAAGCTATTGGAGAAACTGGAGATAGAAGTAAACTTTGGAACAGCTGGGTAATGAGGGGGTTAAATAGTAGAGGGGAAACCTAGAGGTTGATCAAACAAAAGAAAACTGAACATAAGACACACAATCTTCCTAAACTACATTAATGAAAATAATAATAATAACAACAACAGTAATAAAACTCAAGGTTTTTATTTATTTTAAAGCGTTTTGGTCTACTAACCAAAGGTGATGCCATTTGAACTACAAATTCTATATAATACCCAAAGTTTACAAAAATGAACCAGAAAAAACTCAGTGAATACATATAGAACTATTACAAAAATCAGAAAATAAAATGTAATACTCTATAGTTGATAAAACTCTTCATCACCCCAAAATGTAAAAAGGAAAACGTGTAGTGGAAGACAGCTGTAAGATGACCATTGGAAATGAATTATGAAACTCGCTAAAATTTTCTGATGAAAGCGACATTTTCCTCAGAGTTAAATTTATACAAACAAGTATTCAGGAGTGTGAAAAACAAAGACTTTTTAACTGTAAATGTAGAAACCAAGAGCAGAAAGTCAGAAAAAAAATAAAATAAAAATGAAAGAAGGTGAATTAATTCACTAAATAAATGGGAGACACTGAAAAAACTATATTAGAAATGAAAGCAAGTAAGTCACATCCAATAGAGAATAAAATTAAATTAAATAAAAATTTGCCAAGAGAATAGATTTTAGGTGTTTTTACCACATACACAAAAGGAAAACTATCTGAGAGGATGAATATGTCAGTCTGATGGACTGAAGTAACTGTGTATGTTTATCAAAACCTCTTGTTATACTATTTAAATATATAAAATGTTTAAAATCCTCCTAATACTAATTTAGGACAAACAGGATTTAAAACTGAGAATACAAATATTAAAGACGTGTAAAATACCAGAAAGTGTACAGTCGAAATGGCAGATAAGCAAAGAAGGAATAATATTTGCATAATTGGTGTCCCCAAAGAATAAAACACCACATTTGGTACAAAATTACTATTTCTAATTATAATTGAAGAAAAAGTCCAGAAATAGGAGAAGGTTTGGATCTGGGTACAGAAAAGTCCACTGGGAGCCTGGAAGAAATTATCAAGAATGATCAACCCTGAGAAATACACTGAGTAAAATTGTTAAACTTCAAAGATAAAGAAAAAACGTCAAGGGTCCTTTGAATAAGATCAAATGAATTACAAGAAAAAGAAGAATTATATTAGCAGCAGAATTTCAAAACCATAATACAAAGCCTTTCTCTCTTTTTCTGAGTGTTTTATTTGTCTTGGAAAATTTCCAATACTTGCAGATAAGTTAAGCTGAGGGTTCAATGAATATGAATTATGAAACTGAGTGAAGTCTAAAGTTTTCTGATGAAAGTAAACATAATTGAAGTGTAATGACAATATGGGGCGGCTCTTTTTCAGAAAGGTGGAAGGTCTCATAATGAAGGCCCTGTACCAAAGGACATGAAATTGGTATCCACACAATTTGACTTGCTCTCTTTTCTCCATTTCTTCTGTTCTTTCACAAGTCCATGGCTCCCAATATGCAGAAACTGCCCCCACACAGCTCTTAATCCTCAATGAGTCAATTCTTCAAAAGTTCTTTGTTATTTCATATCCTTAAGCGTTTAGCGGCAGATTCAGACCATGGTAACTATAATGAATTTAAAATGAGTTCTAATGTTACAAAAAATGTTTCTAATCCATTGAAGGTTTAACTTAGGTATTTATATAGTGACCTTTTAAATAAATTTCCTTTTTGTAGTCATTATTACTAATCAAAGAAGCATTTCTAAATCTAGGAAGGAATTTGCTTAGCACTTGGAAGAGAATTTTTTCACAAAAGTGGGAGGATTGTTTTTGTTTGTTTGCTTGATTTTTCATAATTAGAGAATTTTTCAGGGTGAAAATAGATTTTTCATCTACTATAATTTCTTTTAGATAAAGTTTCCTGGGTTTTAGCACTTTTTATTCTTAATTCATTCTTAACTTTTTCTTAAGAAAAAAATTCTCAGAACATTAGACACATTAATGATAAAAGAAAATATGTAAAACATAATATATTTGACTCATATTTTTGACAGACAATAAAATATATAATTTTAAATTTTATTCCTTCCTTCCTTCTTTCC
Source organism: Glaucomys volans (assembly GCA_020662805.1). Taxonomy (NCBI): domain Eukaryota; kingdom Metazoa; phylum Chordata; class Mammalia; order Rodentia; family Sciuridae; genus Glaucomys; species Glaucomys volans. Next base: position 517,347 of record JAJEJO010004079.1, on the reverse strand, counting down.
TTCCTTCCTTCCTTTCTTCCTTCCTTCCTTCCTTCCTTCTTTCCTCACTCACTTCCTTACTTTCTCCCATTCCTGTTTCTTTTCCTCCTTGTTTTATCTCTTCCTTCTTGAATGAAACAGTCCAAGACATATCCTGTAGAGTTATGGAAGATAGGCATTCCCACTGATGGAGGGAGAGACCCAGTGCAGATTGCTAGCATCCAAGCAACTTGGCATGTGTCCACTCAGAAATGGCCCTGCTGGAGCTGCTGAGTGTAGGTTGTCAAAGACTGTGAGGAAAGAGAACCATTGGCTTTAAGCATGGATTCAAGTCATCCAGCAAATCACTTAGGAGCTGGGGAGGAATGAAGAAGAGATTATTTACAGCCAGAGCAGAGAGAACAAATAAAAAAATTATTGAAAATAAATGAAATCAGAATTTTTTAAGCTTAAAGGCCAGGAGACCACAGAGTGATCCTCTCCTCCCGTGGGACAATTCAGAGGCCCTAACACTGCAATGGCATCCACATGTTTACTGTTAAAAAAAATATATCAAGCACGGAAAAGGAGAAAACAAATATGAATGCTGGGGATTAGATTTGGAAGTATTAGTATGAATTCATGTTATTTGATATTACAGATAAAAATGAATTTTATATACATAATCTATATTAACCTTCTATCCACAATATTGAAAATCACAAATTTGTGTTAATATCTGCAATGTATATGTGTGTACATATATGTCTGTGTATCTCCAGCCATATAAACATCATGACATACATGCATGGGAGCAGTCATGTTCTCATATTAATGGATGCTCCTAGCAACCAGTCTTTATTCCCGAAAACCATTCTTGAAGAACCAAGGCTTCTTTAAAATGGCCAATTCTATCTAGAGCATGGAATGAACAAGCTGATTCTGTGACATCATGTTTTAACAGAAAGTAAAGAAGTTCTTTTTCTTTTTCAGGTCAAATTATTTTTTTTAATTGGTTCTTTTTAGTTACACATAACACTAGGATTCATTCTGATATAATTGCAAAATCATAGAATATAATTTGTTCTAATTCAGTCCCAGTACTTTCTCTTAACTTGCTCCTCTTTCCTCCCCCTGTTCCCTTTCCTCTACTCTCCTGATCTTTCTGCTATTTACTTACAAGTTTTTTTTTTTAATTATTGTCTTGTGGATGTACATGATGGTGAGATTCACTGTGGTATATTCATATATGTACATAGGAAGATTAGGTCATATTCATTCCACTCTTTCCTAATTCTATCCCTCCTTCTTCATTCCCCATTTCTATTCCACTGATCTTTCTTCTATTTTTTTATGATCCTCCCCTTATTTTAGATTAACTTCCATTTATCAGAGAAAACATTTGACTTTTGACTTTTGGGGACTGGCTTATTTCATGACAGTCTCCAGTTCCATCCGTTTACCAGAAAATGCTATATCATTCTTCTTTATGTCTGAGTAATACTCTATTGTGTATATGTACCAAATTTATTTTATCCATTTAATCTGTTGAAGGGAACCCAGGTTGCTATAAACATTGATATAGGTTCATCAGTGTAGTGTGCTGTTTTAAATCTTGTGGATATATACTGAGGAGTGGGATAAGTGGGTCACGTGGTGGTTCCATTGTTAGTTTTTTGAGGAATCTCCATTCTTTTTTCAGAGTGGTTGCACTAATTTGCAGTCCTGCCAACAATGTATGGGTGTTCCTTGTTCCCACATTCTTGCCAACATTTATTATTATTTGTATTCTTGATAACTGTCCTTCTGACTGGAGTGAGATGGAATCTCAATGTTGTTTTAATTTGCATTTCTCTAATTGTAGAGATGTGGAACATTTTTTCACATATTTGTCGCCTGTATTTCGTCTTTTGAGAATTGTCTGCTTAGTTCTTTTGCCTATTTATTGATTGGGTTATTTGGGTTTTTTTTAAATGCTAAATTGTTTTAGTTCTTTGTATATTCTAAATATTAATGTCCTATCTTAGAAACAGATGGGAAAGATTTTCTCCCTTCTGTAGACTCTTTCTTCATGCTCTTGTTTCCTGGCTCTGAAGAAGCTTTAAAATTTGATGCCATTCCAATTATTAATCTTTTTTTCTTGAGATTTAGGAGCCTTCTTAAGGAAGCTGATTCCTGAGTCAGCATGCTAGTGTGTTGGACCTGCATTTTCTTCTAGCAGTTGCAGAGTTTCTGGTCTGATTCCTATGTCATTGATCCACATTGAGTTGACTTTTGTGCAGAGAAGGAAGTTCTTATAGAATGAGGGGTATGTCAAGAGGATCGAGAAGTCACATTGAAAAGGCTCCTTTGAAGTACATGTAGGCAATTTGAACATTAAAAAAGATAACAATGGTAAAGAATTAGAAATGTCAATAAAATAGGAATCATGAATTCATATGAATATAATTAAATAATACATAAATTGATAGAAGAAATGCTATTTCTTTACAATATTCCTTTCTTCATCCTCTCTCTTGTAGAATCTGGTCAATTGTCAAATGTGGAAGGATAATCAAATCAGAAAATCCCCATTTCACAGTTGATTAACAAATTATTAGATGAAAAATGCACAAGAAATTAAAACAGACATGGTCTGAATTCCTCTCCACAAATACAGTAAAGAGGGAAAATAATAATTTTAAAGTAAAGAAACCTGGCAAATACATTGTTATCCAAGTGATAAAATTAATATCGCCAGTAATGGAATAATCAAGATTGGGTATTAGGACACAGTATCACTTGAGTAAATTTGGAAACAAAAAACATGCAATCTGAATCTAATCATGAGAACATATCAAATAACCCCTGTGGAGAACAATGCAGGAGACTAACCTTTAATCTTCTCACATCAAAATCATGAAAGTCAAGGGAGACTATTTCAGATTGAAAAAGACAAAAGAAACACGCCGACTAAATGGAACAAGTAATCCTAGGCAACTAAATTCCATGACGTTACTGAACTTGAATGTGCTGTGTAGGTTAGAGGTAGCAGCATATCAGGGTTGGTTGTACTGTGGTCATGTAAGAGAATGTCCTTGTCAGCAGGAAATACACAGTGAAGTACTGAGAACATTGAGGCATTGTACCGTAATTTGCTTTCAAATATTCAAGAAATTAAAGGATTTGGGGATACTATACTTGTAGAAACTCAGTTTTTAAACCCATTAAAAGCAATGAATGTACAGCAAAAAAAAAAAAATTGGTTAAAAACAAAACCTAATTTTCTGCTGAATGTTAGAGAGCCTTCATAAATATTTTTTTATTTAGTAATCAATTTAAAACAATTTTATCTTAAGAGAGTAAGAGTTTATTGATAAACAAAATGGAATCAATCAACAAAGGTATCAAAGTGCTTAAATGCATTGTCCTGTCATGTATAACTTATTAGAACAAACAAAAAATTTAAAAAAACAAATTTATAAAAATCATGTGATACGGCAGGAGGATTGCAAGTTCAAAGCCAGCCTCAGCAACTTAGCAAGGCCCTAAGAAGAAGAAGCTGGGAAGCAGACTTTATTCTACATAACCTGGTGCCCAGGTAATAACTCTATCAACTTAAAAAAACAAAAAACTGATTTTGGGAAAAATAGTACCCTTTGTTATAATATCCCAAAATACTGTTTTCTAAGGTAGGACTCAAATAGTAATTATTCTAACAAAATCTTTCTGATTTTTTTCTTCAGTTTTTTTGCTCTGTGTAATGAGAAATCCTTAGGATGACCAAATAGTTGACCTATGGAAGTTGTTATAATGTCATATTTTTTTTAATGATATAAGGTGAATTTTTATTTTGAGTAAATATTTGGGTAGGCTGAGGTAGAAAAAAGTTAAGCGTACTACATGATGATATATTGTGTCATACTTCAGTTAGTGTCACAATAAAAGGATGCTTTCCATAGTCTAGTCATTGTGAATTGAACTACTATAAACATTGATGTGGCTGTGTTACTGTAGTATGCTAATTTTAAGTCCTTTGGGTATATTCACAATAGCTGGACTGTGGAACCAACCAAGATGCCCTTCAACAGATGAATGGATAAAGAAGCTGTGGTATATATACACAATGGAATACTACTCAGTCAAAAAGAAGAATAATATGGCATTTGCAGATAAATGGATGGAAATGGAGATTATCATGCTAAGTGAAATAAGCCAATCCCCAAAACACAAAGGTTGAATGTTTTCTCTGATCATTGGACAATGATAGAGAATCGGGTTGCAGGGGGTGGGGGTGAGAGAAGAATAGAGGAACTTTAGATTATGAAGAGGGAAATGAGAGGGGGAAGGGGTGGGGGCATGAAAAATGGTGGAATGAGACAGACATCATTACACTATGTACATGTATGATTACGTAATGGTATGAATGTACATCATGCACAACCATAGAAATGAAAACTTGTACCCCATTTGTGTACAATGAATCAAAATGAAGTCTGTAAAAATTTAACAAAAAAATAAGGTTCTCAATAGACTTATAGAAGATAAATGAATAAATTAAAGGATGCTTTCCAGTCTCTAAAGCAGCTTGCCATTAAAGGAACATAGTTCGATCATTGTGCCAATGCTGCAAGATTTAGGACATGCTGCCAGACTAGAAGAAGGTGACTTACATATTAATGCATCTAAAAGCATCTCTTTCCTTTCTACTGTTATTCCGAACAGCATGCAACCAGAAAGATGAAACAACTTAGGGTGAGGCTCCATCCAGGGACACTCTCCCCTCCTCTGACTTACTGTTCTCCCTCAACCCCCTTGTATCTCTGTTTAGGAGTGATGAGAGAAAATAAAGACAATTTAAATTTTTTTTCCTATTTAGACTAAAAGTATTTGAAATGTGTTTTTCACCTTTTTAAAAACACAATTGAAACTATAGTAACTTTAGTCACATCCACAGCATATGTGTGTTATATTAAAAATAAACAAATAAATAAACCCTCAGCCATCTCTGAAACAACAGAGGATGTAAACCACCTGAAATTTCAAAATATCTATAGAGTTGGTCATTTAATAATCTGCTTATTTAAAAATGGTAATAAGGCACTGCTTTTCCTCTTCGTGAGATTATGATAGTTTGGAAGCCAGAACTGTTAAATGACAAGATAAGAACAATGCAAGTGTAGTAAGACTGTGTGTAAGTTCTTAGTGGGAAACACACGCACAGCGTGATTTCTGACTTCAAAGGAGAGAATATAGTCCTAACGGTAATGAGTGGAAAAGAGTTCCATGAGCAGCTTCTGGCGCCCTCCGTGTATCTGATTCAAAAACAACTAGGATCCCTTCTTTGGTGCCACCTCATTTTCCCAGTTCCATTCAAGGAAACTTTCCATAGATGGTTTCTTGATCACGTAGCTTAAGGTCAGCAAACTCCTGCCTGCCACTTGCTTTTGTACATTAATGAGTTAAAATGAACTTTATAGATTTTACTAGTTCGCTGAGGCCACCATAACACAACACCACAGGGTCGAAGGCCTAAGTAGAAGAAATTTGCTTTCTCATAGTTTTGGAGGCTGGAAGTTCAAATGCAAGGTGCCATCAAGGTCAGTTTCTAATAAGGCTGCTCTGCTGTCCACTATTCTTCTAACCGGGACACCCCCATTCAGTAGGGGGTCTGCCCTCAGGACATCCTCCTGCCCTTGTTATCTCTATACAGGTCCTTTTCCAGACACCTTCACTTTGGAGGTTAAAATTCAACTTGTGAATTGGGAGCAGATGCTATTCAGTCCATAACCCACATGAACATTTACAATTAGCTGGATGACAGAAACACTATGAACCCGGAATAAGCAAACTTACCCCCAGACATAATTCCATTCTTTTCACTGATCAGCTTGTACTTAAACAAAAATAAATTTTTAAAAAGGAAAAATCTTATTCAATTTTTTTTCATATTTTTGAATATTGCCAATAAAAATTTTGTAGAATTTTTCTCTGTTGGCTGATTCCTTTCTAGTATTTAAGCATTTGTCTAAATTCTAGACATCTGTGCAGAAAAACATTTGTTGCTTTGGGTCTCTAAGCTTTTCACTAGAATTTCCTATTTTACTTTAGCTTTCTTTCCAAAGGGATCCATCTCTTGCTATAATCTTATTTTATAGACTCTCCTGAACTGTTTTGACAAGCATGGCATTAGCTTGTTTAAAGCTTTGTTTTGTTTTTTTTCCCTTAGGATTATACAGGCGTTACTTTAAAAAAAAAAAATCCACAGGCTCACTCTAGACAGAATTTTCTCATAGTAGCTCAAGGGGCCCTCAGATTCCTAAGTGCCTTCCGTACTAGGAATGTTTAATCCAGATCTGGGTGCCAGGCACATGGGGAGGGACTAGAGAAGACTATTCCTTTTCATTGCATTCACTTGAGTTTTTCCAGACTATTGTAGATCTGCCTTAATAAAGGTCATAGTCACTGCTTTGGTACACAGATTCATTGAGCTGATAAGCGTTTGCTTTGAAAAGTGTATACATAAAGTCCTGCACAGGAGGAGATCCTAATGCAGTGGAGTAGTGAATTTTTGCTTTACTAAGTATACTTGAAAAATAATAATAGCAAAATAAAAATAATTACTAAAATTTACTGGGCATTTGCTACACAGCAGGAATTGTCTTAACAGCATGTTTATAATGTCAATACCAATACGATCTCCACTAAAAATTAAGCCTTTCGAAAACATGTAAGTTGTCCAAGGTCATGTTCAGTTACAAATTGGGAGAATTATGTTTCAAACTTAGTGCATTTTGACACAACATCTGTGTTGTTGTCAGTCTCCTTGGTTGCTTCCATGTGCGCTTTTCCTATGAGAGCTATTCTAAGATAGAACTAGACCAATAAGCTCACTGTTTCTCTATGCAGAAATAAGATGGTGTTTTGGCACCACCGATGCAAATTAAAATCACTACATAAAATTTCTGAAGCTCCTCAAAGCTGACTATCAGCATTGTCACTTCTGAGACATAGCAAACGGATGATTCTTGCATTATGTGTATTCAAACTAATTTTAAACATATTGGAGGGGGCAACAATGCTAACTGTATACAGAATCCAAACATTCATTATCTTACATGGCAAAAATATCCATAGGCTGTCTGGTCAGGAGGGGTTCAGGTGTCAGTTAGATGTACCATTTACTAACAATATGCTGTGTTTTAGCTTTTTCCTCTCCTGTGATCAAAAGACCTGACAAGAACAAGTTTAGGGGCTTAGTTTCAGAAGTCTCTGATCATAGGCGGCTGGCTCCATTCCTTGGGACTGGAAATGAGGCAGAACATCATGGCAGAAGAGTGTGATGGAGGAAAATTGCTCAGGACATGATGATCAGGAAGCAAAGAGAGACTAAGCTCAACTCAGAAAACATACCCAAAGGCATGTCCTCAATGCTTCTCCTCCTCCAACCACACCCTACCTGCCTGCAGTCACCACTCAGCTACCACTCAGTTAATTCCTATGAGACAGTTAATACACTGATTGGGTTAAGTCCCCCAAAACCCAATCATTTCACCTCTAGACCGTCTTGCATTGTCTCACACATGAGTTTTGGTGGGACACCTAATATCTAAACCACAACAGTGCAAGAATATTATTAGTTGTGGCTTACGGTGGGTTTTCTCTCAGAATCTATTGTCTTGCCCTTAAACCTCATCTCTGTCATGTTCCCTGTACAGTCCCAAATATCACCAAGGGAGAAGTTCAACTACTTTTGACTGGGAAACATTTTGCACCTGTTGTAAATATGTTGAAAAATAACATATGAAGGGAGGCGTTTTTGTTCTTTCGTCTGCAACATGACTTCAGCTCATGTCCACCCAACAAAGCCTTTCCATAATCAGAAAGAAAGATGTTATGATCCATGCCTTAATAACTATTACTGGACCCTAAAAAAGAAGTGAAAAAGATAGGCAATGATTAGTATCTCCATGTGTAGTGATTCTTTCTAATTGTTTGGAAGCATAGAAATGCTGTGAATTGTTATGCAGATCTCCCCTGCTTAGAAACAAGTGACTATTCTGCCACTTAAGGGAAGTAAGCAAGCTCATACATTTAATTTTGCTTTCTTTTAAAATGCCACTATGATTAAAAGAAAGGTATGGTTAAGGTGTTTCCTCAAAAGAACAAATGAAGGAAAAACAGAAACTTGAAAATTCACAAGTTGGTAGCCCTCAGCAGATCCTAAAAAGCCTCCAGACATTCAACTTCCAGAAAGAAGACTGGAATTTTCTTTGGGAAATTTAACCAGACCAAAACAGGAAAAGAAAAGAAGTCATTCCATCAAGGATGTTCTGAGGCATCAGCCAGCAAGATTATTCTATGGTAAGTTTTCATTTATAGTTCTATAAATATGTCCTTTTAAATATGAGCACATAATTAAATAATAAAAACAACCTTGAAAGAAACAGAAAATATACAAGGAATAAAAAACCTTATGTTGAGAGTTAACAGAAAAATATGTATCCACAACAAACAACAATGGTGCTTATTTAAAAAAAAAAAAAAAAAAACCCGCAGGGGGAAAAAAGCTCTTAGTAGCAAAAAAGGAGAGCAGTATTGAGGAAATATATAAAGATATAATATATGTAATAGATCAAATTGAAAAATGGCTAAAAATAGAATTTTTGACTTTAAAAAAAAATCCAGAATTTCCACTTCTAACTAATTGAAGCCACAGAAAGAAATAAATGTGGAAAATCGTGGTAAGGAATTAAAAACAAAACAAAACAAAATTCATGAAAAAACCTCAGCACAGAAACATAAATTTTCAGAAAATAAGAGGTTACGAAGCAAAATGTGTAAAAATGGACAACCAAAGCACATCAATGTGAAACCCAGAATGCTGCACAGAATAGAAAATCCTATAAAAGTTTCTAGAAAGGAAAAGCAACTTTTCACACAAATGGTCAAATATCAGAGTGGTATCAGGATTCTTACCAGCAACATTGAAAAGTAGAGAACAATTTTCATTCGTAAATATGATGTTATATTCAACCTCAAATTCTGTACTGAACCAGGCTATTATTCTGGTATGAAAATAGAATAAATATGTGCTGAACTGGGCACAGTGGCGAATGCCTGTCATCCCAGTGGCTTGGGGGCTGAGGCAGGAGGATGGCAAGTTCAAAGCCAGCCTCAGAAACCTGAGGTGCTAAGCAACTCAGTGAGACCCTGTCTTTAAATAAAATATAAAATAGAACTGGGGGTGTGACTTAGTGATTAAGTGCCCTGAGTCCAATCCCCAGTATCCAAAAAGGAAAAAAAGGATACATCTATTTCTATAAATCTATTCAGGATGGATGGTTTTTTATTAGCTCCAAAAGTTCACTTGGGATGGTAATTGAAGGGCCTGTTTTCAAGCAGAATGTCTGTTTGGGCCAATGAGTATTAAATGGTATGTTTGCCCATGTGAGACAGGTATTTAAATCCAACCAGCAAGTTTAAATATACCTGGTGGATTTTGTGTTTCCAAGTCTCTTAGATCCAGCTGGTGAATTTAGTGGTTCAAAAAGTTGTATCAAATAAAGAAGAATATTTTTAAAGTGGCTCTTAAAAGATAGTGACAACTTTAAGAACTTTAGAGAAAAATGAAGAATGGAAAACATCAGAAATGCAGAAGAGTGGACTATAAATATAATAGCAAAAACAGCCAAAAGCTCTGTTATAGAAGATTAGCCAAATTCTGCCTTGTGAAACTCTGTCTCTGAAAAAGTAAACTCATACCAGCAGACTGATCCAGGAAACTCTTAGGGCATGCTTTAAACAGGCGAGTACACACTCTGGAAATGTGAAAAACTTCAATGTCACTTTCAAAACAGAATTTCTCTGAGAGATTCTGGAGTTTCTGATTTTAATTCCTGGCACAGGATGAATAAGAATTTCCTGAGATTGGTACTTATTGTGATTTTAGATTCAATTCTGAATATCATTAAAGTGTGCATTTTGTCATGAGGAAAAGAAAAGGAGGAGAAAATAAGAGAAGAAAGAAAAGAAAGACAAGGTGGTAGGTGACAAAAACAGAATCGTCATGTTTTCTCCAAGAAGTAGGAAGGATGAAAAAGGAAGAGGAAGAGGATGGTGGAGATGGTAATGCAGCTTCAGATGAGTCAAAGGAACCAGGAAAGTCTGATATCCCAGACCTTTCCCAAGCACCCATGCTGTGTCCCACTTGACTGAATAAGGAATTTCAATGAAGTTGTATAATACAGATGTAGCCAGGTGTCAGAGGTTACATTCCAGAAAAGATTAGTGTGACCTTCCCATTTCAATTCATTATTTATAACTCAGAGACAGGTCAAAAAAATATCATGAAGCAAACCCCGCAAGGGATTGGAAAGCCTATTGCTCAGAGAGAAAGTGAATACTGGGCCTAAATAATAAAATGAAGACACGGTTCCTGGTGTCAGTTATTGGTTCCGACAAGCAAAACTGACAGACCAGTATGATTTTAGAGAATTCCTGCAGGCTTTTATTGTTCCTGATTTTAAATGGAGTGAGAAGTCTGTATGTGCTCCAACCTTAAAGCAATTTCAGTCTCTGCATGCAGATGAGAATTGTGGTGCTCATTTTGTACTGGTCATGGTTGCAGAAACATTGTAAGAAGACAAGATACTACAGTGGACAGGACCTTCGAGAGCACAGCGGTTGACAGGGAAGTCAGTCCAGTTCCAAGGAATGAGTCCTTTTTGCTCTGTGTAAGATATGGTGAATGGATTGTTAACCTGTGTGAATTGGTTCTCCATTTGCTTTTTCTAGAGAATGAAAAGTTGCTTGTTCTTTTAATTTTATCTTCATCATTATTTTATTTCAGGCACTGCAAGTGTGTGAAAAGATTTAAACATGACCTGACATGTGCGTATATGGAAACATCTCATGGTACTCCAAAAATATGTATAGGTTCTTTGTAAATATTTTATCAGTTAAAAAAATAAATTGAATTTACATTTAAAAAAAAAAGTGGTTCTGTCCTCTTTTACTGAACAGGTTTGTAGAGTCGCAGCCATGTGTGGTAGTTGAGATTAGAAATCAATAAGAAATCCTGAGCTAGAAGAAAGTTAGAGGAAATCATTCGATTGCTGGACTTTTTCTTTGTCAATTAAATCTGGATTTTGGTATCAGGCATCATTCTGCCTAGCTAGAAAACTATTTTTTCAGGCTTTCTTTGTGGACTTATAGCCCAAGTGTTATAATTTTAGTCAACAACAGGTAAGCTGAAATTTGATAGCTATTTTCATGAAAATTTGGTTTCTCTACTATTGACTTCATCTTTCCACTTTTTGGTTATTCTTCTTCCTAATAGCATTGCAGTTGTAGCATAGTTTCAAAAGCCAATTTGTGGTATTTACAGAGTAATGACATTAATGTTAATAACTTGGCTCCTGTTGACTCACTTGTTACCTTTTGACAGAAATGTGTAAAGTTTAATCATTATTTAAATATGCCCTGTGATTGAAATCATAGCCAACCAGTTAAAAGACTCAAATTTATTAGCAAACCCAGGTAGAGTTGTGATTAATTGTATTTTCTGCAAGATTACAACTCATAGGCAGTAGCTGTGATGACTGAAAATTAATGTTTTTCCTTTCCTCATTTGGAATTCTATTTAATAGTTCAGAGTATTGAATAGCCAGTTTTCTTATATTAAACAAAAACAGTTAAATTATCCAAAATAATTTATGGCTAACATTATTTCTTATTTAAATAAAAGCTAAGAATGTAGTTCTCAAAAAGATTATGCTTTCTATTGTTGTTATAAATCAATGTTTTTTAAAAGTCAGCAATAACAAGAATAAAATACCTTTGAAGGGAAAACATCTTTGGACACTCACTGTTGGATAGAATAATTGTGTTTACATGATGGTGTGAGTAATATAATCAGTTAAGTATCAGTGGATGCACAAATTTTGTACCATGATGCAATTAAATTACACAAAACTACAAAATTTATAACATTCAAGGTCATTGTATTCTTATATATTATTATGTAAGAATTAGTGTTCTCTTTTATCAAAGTTAGTCATTATCAAGAACTGAAATACAAAAGTGTTTAGTAAAGATTCTCTTGGTTTGTCCAAGATGTCATGCTGCATGCATGCTTGACTGACTCAGCTCACCCATCACTGTTACCTACCTGAATCCCCAAAATATTTATTCATATAGTACATGAGATCATTTTAATTTCATTTAGCATAAAACCTCATTCACACAGGATGCACATCTCTACTTTATCATCATTAGTAATACAGAGTGCAAAAGGCTGAAGACATATTAAGAAACTAGGTGGTTCCTTAAAAGTCTAATCGATTAGGAATTGTACCTAATATTTTTTTCTTTTTAATTGTAAAGAAAGTTCACAGAGGTGAAAAACAGTCCTGACAAAATTATTGCCACTTTGATTTTAGAACAACCTAAATTAATTAAATATCAAACATTTGGGGCAGATGATTTCTCTGTACCTAAATTCTAAACAGAGAGGAAAAGTTGAGTAACAAAGCTCAATGGGGTGTATGTAATCTCTCATTTTTCTGATTATACATATTGCAGGATCATAATGGTCATGCAGTCATATATGTATGATGCCAAAGAAGATAAAGGTGTTCTTTATAGAAAAAAAAAGAAAAAGAAAATTGAGTGGTCATAAAATGATAGGGAATATATTTAACATGGCAAGTATTGTTATTAGATTATCAGCAGTGTGACAGCAATCGAACTCCATTCCTGGCCATAATGATGTCATTGGCACTAAGATTAACTTCTTCTATATGTAAGAAAAAAAAGAATAAATAAAGAAAAACAATAAAAACAAAGTAAATCCTATACCTGTTCCGAGTATGTGGCTGGAGAAACATCCCACATGGCACTACATGACCAAGATCACTAACATGGTTATGGCACTCTTGCCAATCTTAATTATTTATTTATTTTTGGTACTGTGGATTTAACCCAAGGGTGCTTAATCACTTGAGCTACATCTTCAGGCCTTTTTATTTTTTTATTTTGAAACAAAATCTCACTAAGTTTCATAGGGCCTCACTAAATTGCTGAGACTGGCCTCAAACTTGCAATCCTCCTGCCTTGGTCTCCCAAGTTGCTGAGATTACAGGCATGTACCACCATGCCTAGCCAGTCTTATCAGTCTTGAGAGGAAATAAAAATGAATGCTGGGGACATGTACCACTTGATTTCAAGACTTAAACCATAAAGCTGCGGCAATCATGTGTGTGATAGCATCGGTGTAAGACAATAGGTAAATGGAACTGAAGACCAAGCTTAGAAATAGACTAAAACATTTTCATTTAATTAACTTTTAAAGAAAAATGCCTTCATTTTGAAGAATACTTTAATTGTATTCTTGATTTTTGATCAACACCTCTTTTGAATTTTTGATCAACACCTCTTTTATTTCAACACATTAACAAAGGTTGCTCACTGTCTCCCAGAATTTTGATGAGAAATTTGCTGCTATTCAATTTATTTTTCTTCTATGTAATTTGTGTGTCATTCTTCCCTGTTTTCAAGATTTTCAGCAGATTGAATATAATTTCCCTAGGCATAGCTCTGTGTTTTTTTAATGTATTGGGATTTACTAAGCTTGTTAAATCTGTAAATGTATGTCTTTCATTGACTTTGGAAGTTTTCAGATATTTTTGTATTTTTGTCAAAATTATTTTTGAAATTTTTTTCTTCCCTACTCTCTCAAACTCTTTTGCTGGTACTTTAGGTATTCATATCATTTGTTTTTTGAAGTACTCACTCAGGCCTTGAGGATCTGTTTATTTTGTTCAATCTCTTTTCCTTTCTGTTCTTCAGATTGTATTGTTTCAATTAACTATGTTCTTTACCTTTTTTCCTCCATCATTCTTATTTTACTATTGGGACTATCCAGTGAATTTCTTTTTAGAAATCATGTTTTAAATTAAATTTAGTATTTTTTTTATATTTTATATATCTTTAAGACTACTTATCTTTTCATTCAAAATAATGACATTTACATTTACTTCACTAAGTAGAGTTCATGTGGTTGTTTCAAAATGTTTATCTTACATAAATCTTAGTTTGGGACTGGGACCTGTTGATTGTCTTACAGTTGGGTCTCATTTTCTTGGCTCATTTTATGTTAAGTAATTTTCTTTTACATTTGAATATTATGAATGCTGCTTGGACTCTAGATTATGTTTTAAGTTAAGAAGCATTGATATTTTTCCTTTTATCAGGTTGTTGAGTTGGTTAGGCTCAAATCTGGGCAGCAACTCAGATGTCAGTTCAGTTCTTCAAGATTTAGTAGCAAATGCTCATGGTTTTCTTCAAACAAAAGTGGTTCAGGGAACAGTATGAACTTTTGATGAATTTTCATCTCTGGGTATCTTTAGGTATCTCTGGGTATCTTTTCTGGTGCTTTCCTCTCAATATTCAGAAACTGTGGTGGCCTGGGGACTCTGTGTTCTGATTTCAGAACTATGGTGAAATTTTCTATGATAATTTGGGCTACTTGAAGTTTCAACTAAGGTCATGATTGCATTTCTGTCAGTGTAGAGGAAAAGAAAGGGAAAGAAACTACTGTGCTGGATGCTTGGGCTGAGTTTTGACCCCTCCTCACAGATTGTCTATTTTTCTTCAGTCTCTAGAATCTTCAGATTTTTTTTCTCTTTGTTCATTGTCTAGATTTTATAGTTATTAATAGTTGTCCACCTATTAATTTCTAATGAAGAAAAGCCCAGGGTAAGTGCCATCTTTGTAAATGTGACATATCAAAGTTGGAACGTGCTAGAAAATTCTTATTTCTTATAGTTATAAAGGAAATGTATCCAACTTCAAATACTGAGAATTTTTCCTGATTTCTTAATTTCAATGAAGTATGAAGACTGATAATATGCATCACACAATCAGAAGAAGAGGGAAATTATGTGTTAACTCTATTAACCAGAAGACCATCCTTCCATTTCTCTGCCAGTCTCTGGATCCCACCTGGCTTTCAATTTTGCTTGAGTCTTTCTTCCTTTTCCTCAGATCTACAGCTTGATATTTCTTGATAGTGCCAGTGACTCTCCAGCCAAAGATAACCTGCTTCCTGCCAGGTCTTGTTCTGCTATCTCGGGCTATGTTCCAGAAAACCAAATTCTTTCTTCAACACCAAGAATATAGCTGACTATTCACTTCTTCCATCTTCCTTCCTTTCTTCAACATCACATGCTGGAGGAGGAGAGGCAAATACACAAATACATGGTGAAATTAAACTAAAATTTTAAATCCTTTATTTTTTTTTATTCAGAGGGTTTAACTTTCTCTCAATTCCCATTTTGATTTCTTTTAAAAAACAGTTTATATTATGAATCTCCAGAAATAAGCAATGGGAAATTTGATGGATATTGTCAGGTTTCCTGTCCCATTTTTTGCTTGGAAAGAGTGCTTTTCACTGAAATTACTCCATCAGAAAGTAGATGCCATACTTTCAGGGGCATTTTAGAATAAATTCATGCCCTAATGTACAGTTGAGTTTCATATTCTAGGTTACTGTCTGCTCTAAGGCACCATGATTTACTCTGCACCATTACCACACCACACTGGGAGGGGCTATTGTTTGTATTTAGTACACATTTTAGAAATAATAAACCCTTTGTCTACATGGACACTAGTTAGAAAATGATACCCCCTTCCCTACTATTCTAAAAATCACAAAATTACAGGAGCCCAGGTTAATAATAAGGGACTGATTTATTGCTTTACTACATAAAATGTTTGCTGTTAACCTAACAGAGGCTCCACACAGAAAAATCATTCTGTAGAAAAAGAAGCCAAAATAAAAATTAGCCTTGAACTGAAAGAGAACTCATTATGGTTGACTTGATTATATTAATGGTACTTTCCTTCTTTTACTATATTGGAAGACCTAAATGTTTTAATGGAGCTCATTTCCTTGTCTGGAGAGGAAAGATTACATTGCTCTAAGCCCTTTGTAAATTTTAGGGCCATATGTTATATAGAAATTTGACTCTTAAACTTTACTAAGTTGAGGGAGCTTCATTCCTTTGATCATAAGCTGTGAAGTGAGAGCCACTCTGGGCCCCAGGTCCTGTCTGCCAACCACTGGCCTTCATGATAGTTCATGCTGCCAAGTGGACAGAGACTGATTATTTTCTGGTTCCCACTTTCTGAGTCCTGTACTGTAGGTTAGACCAGCCCGTAGAGTTGACTTTGTATATACAGAACTCTGAAATGGCATAATCAACAAATTTTTCTTCTTTCACATGGCAGCAGAGGAGAAGAACACGCTCTATTAATTGATCTGCTAAAACCTTGGTCTACAGGGAAATAAATCTTTCAACCTTTGAGTTGAGGACTGTAGTTTCCATAGAGCAGCGAGGATCTATTAATTTGCTTTTCTGCATAAAGCCAAACCTTAGTTTTCAGTACACTCATATACTCAGGAATCATTTTTACCCACATACTACTTTAATAAATGCCACTTTTTCTAATATTAGATTCTCCTACTTTGCATGCTGAGGCTGCTTATCTCCAATAAAGATTTCATTTAGATGAATAGTAAAAGGAGAACAAATTACGGATATAGAGGCAGGTTTTAGTCTGACTTTCTATAACCCAACACACCTATCATAGCATTAGCTAATGGAGGTATGTGTCTGTGACCCAACCGAAGGGGAAAAAGCATTACATGAATGGCCTCGTCCAGGGGTTTCAGCCACATCCAGCGTGGGTGAGGGAAGGGTTAACTGCCAGAGGAGGATGCTGGCTATAAATCAATTAATCGCCCATAAACTTATCTAATCAATAAACACACAAGAGTCAATACTCTTTACAAACAGGAGGGGGCATGATGGGCCATACCAGATCTGGCCTCTAACAAGATGGAGTAGCTCACCTCTCCTTTATTTTATAGTCACACAGATAAAAGGGGACAAGACCGGGAGGGGCTGCTTCTGTGATGAACAGGATGGGGTGGAGTTAGGGAAGCCATTTGTTTAGGAAACCAGCATATCAATCCCACACAGGGCCACTTACTTCCCAGGCTATCTGGAAGAGTCTATCATGGCTGCCAGTTCCTGGGAGTCAGGCCTCTGTATCCCATGGCTAAACCACATCTGATTCTGCTAGATATGGATGGCCCTTCACAGCCTTGTTCTCCTACACTTTTGCCATCACGAAGAGAACATATAGTGAGCCCTCCGGTCCACAGAGATGGAGCAGACTTGGGAGAGCTGCATGGCTCATGTGAGAAGCTGCATGATGAGGAGGAAATTCCTCCTGTGTAAGTTAACTGTAACAGATTCACGAGCAAGTTTAGCTAATATCACTGAGGAGATGCAGTTGACTTTCAGTTGGAGACAGAGTGGTTAAGATTTATGAGAAAAAAAACTTTATTGTTATGTATTTGTGATATTTTATTACAGAGAATATCTTACTGATAAAGTACACTATTTTTGATCACAAATAATTATCACAAATTTACTTGTTTATGATTTAACTAAGAGTAATGAGTTAATGCCCTTTTCAGAAATTCAATGACCTTAATCTCTCATAATTCTAAAAACATGGTCATAAATTAAAATTTAAAATGTTTAATGCAAAGAAGATAATTTCTCCATAGTTTAGGAAATTGAAAAGGTCAAAAAACTCATTTGCTGGGAGTTATATATTGTTAACCATACATGGAAAAATACTTAAAGCATTCAGTGCAATATAACTTATTAAAAATCCTAGAAAAATTTAGTTAAAATTGGAAATAATGTACCATTACTACATTGATTAAAAATGAAGTTTAACCTTAAAAGATTATAGGTAAGCTGGGTGTGGTGGGGCACACCTATAATCCCCGTGATTTGGGAAGCTGAAGCAGAAGGATTGTGAGTTCAAGACCAGCCTCAGCAACCTAAACATCTTAGCAAGACCCTGCCTCAAAAGTTCTTAAAAATAAAAATAAATAAGGCTAGGGATGTGGCTCAGTGGTTAAACGCCCCTAGGTTCAATCTTCAGTAACTGTATTGTTACATATATTGTTAACATATAATGGGATATGTTATATATTAATTATATTAATATATAGTGATATTTATCAATATAGAAACATAATTCACAAGAGTTCAATGTGTGACATTCCACGTGAGACCATGAAAGATCTCCCACAGCACCAGAAAGAAAGTTGCTTATTTTAACTGATGGAAATCTCAAGAGAATATGTTAATTTAGATATTTTTTAAAAAAGTAGAAATCATTTTGGTGTTGAATATTAAATGAATGCACTTCAAATTAAACCACATGCCTGTGGTTGCCAAAAAGAATTTGTGAATTATTGATGGTACATTTTGAAAGTAAATTTTTTATTCTGAGCTACTTCTGCTTTAAAAACTCTTGACCATTATGTGAAGGATTTACTCATCTGTGCATCCTCATTTAAAAGAATCCGAGTCTGAAGTTCAATACTTGATTTTTAGCACCAGGAAAAGGCTGTACTTGGATACAGCTGCTGTGTTCAGCCTCCACTGAACAGGTAGGAAGGCCAAGATAAGCGGATTCTCTTTCGTGTGAAGCCAACTTTGCAGCTGTGTCAGAACAACTTTTTTCAAAAGTTCTGTTTGTAAACCCAGAGATTTTTTTTATTTTTCTTTCCTTTTCTGCCTGAGCAGGTTTTGTCTGTTTGTAAATGTCTGGCTCACACACATTTCTGTGATTGTCTCCCTGTCCCCTTTCCACATAACCTTCGCCAAGCTCATTCAGACCAAGCTTCCAGCTTATTATACTTTTCCTGGTTGCTAGCACCCATCCCCAGGCTATTCCCTTGAAAACCAAGAACAATGTGATACTTTGTATGACTATTCTTTTCACTTGTAACTCTTCCCTTCTCTCTGTCACTTACTAACTTCTTTCTCTCTGTTTAATGTGTATAAAAGAATAGCTTGGGCAAGTGTCTAAGGAGAAGCACAGAGGTAGGTAAAAGTTGAAAATGAAATTTCTGTCTGTGAAGGAAAACTGATTCAAGTGGGAATGCTAAATGTATTTTAAGGTAGGATCAAAATTCTGATGGATGGCCAACATTGATGGAATCAATTAAATCCCTCCAAAGAAAACAATAAGAACTATATCTTTTATTCATTAATCTGATATGTTAATGAATAAATATGTACCTAATATTGTGCGCTCTTTTAAATGAAAAGTGTCTTAATGTCTACCTATTTCTGAACAGGTATGTTTAAATGAGAAATGTCAGTGCCTTGAAATTAAGGCTTGCTATCGCGTGTACTAATTAAATAATTAAATTTTTTATTTAATATCTACTCCCGACTAGATATGGTCTCAGTTGTAAAGGATAGAATGATGAATGTGTGTCTCTGTCCTCATAGAACTTACTTTATAGTGGAGGGAAAAAGCAATAAACAATTATACTTTTGTTTAATTTGTGGTATATTAAAATGAATGAAAGTCAATATGAATATGTACTTTCTCAATGAAAGTACATATGAGAATTCTCCATGCAAAGGAAAAAAAGAGGGAAATGAATGTTCAGCTGAATTGAAATTTCAGAGATGGAGTCAACTAAGTGAAAAATTTTGAGTGAGTGAAGATTCTCAGAGAAGACCACATACTTAGAAGAATATCCTGAAGCCATTAGGAAAATGGTGCACAGCAAACTCTTAGGGCTTTGGTTTAAAACAATAGAAATTTGTTCTTACTCAGTCTGGAGATGCAGATAGATTTAGATTTGGTTAGGAAAACAAGACGATTTGGGCATGCATACTATAAACTTTACAGGATATTCCTAAAATAATGGAAGTAGGAAGGTGAAGGAAGAAATATGTTAACTTTTTCAATTTCACAGTTGTTACAGAGAGAAAAACAATGAATAATAGTGTATAAATATAAAACTTTAGTAGTATGTGAAAGTAAGACCAAATTAAATCATAAGTCACGTGAGTTTTATTCTTTCTTGCTTATTGAAAGACTGGAAAATCTTAGCATTGTTTTCAAAGGGTTCATTCAGATTGGTATTACAGAAGGACTTTTAGTATGGACTTAATGATGGGTTGGAAGAGAGAAAAAGTGTTAAAGGGTTGGGAAAATTAGGAAGCCAGTTCAGTGTTGATAGTGGGAATACATATATATTTTAAAGAGATTCTCAGGAACTAGGCTTGATAGTTCATTTTATCATCCAAGGATCTGCCTATGTATTCCTAAATCTTACATCCTTCTGAAGTTGCCTTCAACGTGAAATGTTAAAGTAATTGGCTGTGGTTCTAGAAACAGAAATCTAGTCCTGCATTCTGTCCGTGGCACCTCCCCAGATGCTTACAGAACTGATGAGTCTCTCATTGATCTGCTATCTCTGTCTCTTCTGAACGACTGGTCTTGATTGTGTATCTCATGCCCTGTGCCTTTTCTCTCACCCTATTCCAAATATACCATAAAAACTAATTTCTTTATTTCTAGTAACCGGTAATATCATAGAGTATACCAGACAATATTCTCTGTAGTAGTGAAAGCGGGAAACACAAGAGTGAATTAGAATTGCATTACACTTAAAATATTAGTCTTCCTTTATCTTTAAATTTTCTTAGTCTCTGCTGCCATCATGAGTTTATCCTTCATTGTCATTCACCTCAGCTGTGTCCCTACATGATGTGATTGGGCCTTGCTTTTTCACTTCTTATCTAGAACTCTCCTACTTCTTTGGAAGGGCCACAGACCACATGCTGCTTTCTTGGAAAAAAAATTAAATGAAATTCTCTCATTTTTATTATTTCTTCTTTGCAGTGCTGCGGTTTGAACCTAGGGCCCACCACCATACTGGGCAAGTGCCTTACCACTGAGGTGCATCCCTCGCCTTCTCATTATTTTTACACAAGCAATTCTGCCCTTCCTTGTTCCTATCCTTCATTTTAGGTCATAAATTGGGACAATATTTTAACATGAAATTCAGCTACCTGACATTTTGAGACCGAAAGAGTAAAATTATTTTACTAAAAGGAAATCTAAAGTTCAAGAATGATTCCCATGTTTCTGCCTGATACTATTTATTGAACTGGAAACATCAAACATTTTGAAAGGAGAGAGAGAATTGGAATTATCAGTGCCATTTAGAATATGTTGTGCTTAAGTTACCTTGGAAAACCCATCTTAACTGAAAGTTGAGGAAGAAGCTCCACATGTAATATTGTAGCATCATTCCCTATAGACTATACATAAAATATTGTAGCAAAATTTCCTATAGATAATAATCAAAATCAGGAAATCTGTATGATGGACAAGGTGGTACAGAGTAGAAGAAGGGCATTTAGTAAGCCCTAATGACTCCAACATTCAGAGCTTGAATAGATGAAGACCTGGAGAGACTGATGAATTGCCAGAGAGAAAGAATTAAATCAGAATTTCAAATGATCATGAAAGCCAACTGACATGTGAGCAGGGGAGAGGAATTTTCAAGATAATTGATATTAGCAATATTTTTCAAAAGTTGCCATGGGGTCCAGTAACAACAGCCAAAAGATTAAAGATAAGCTACAGAATATAACTAGCAAATTTAATAGTCATTTCAATGGACTCCTATGGGTGGAAATCAGATTGCAATGGGATCATGCATCGAGGTAATGGAGGATATACAGAATGTGTATAGATATACAACGTTTAGAGGAGTGGAGAGTTGGAGGGAAAATTGAATCAAGGAAGAGGGATTTCCCTTCCTTTTTAAAAACAAGAAAAATTGATTGATCATTTTCCCCCATCATGTCTAAATGCTAATATGAAGAAGGGAAAGGGAATTAAGAAGACAACTTTTTTATCTTGGTAAAAAAATTTACAAAAATTCTAGAGCTAATTCCACAGTTATTATTGAGAACTGAGAAGCTTTTCTAAGCTAAGAAACAGGACAAAGATGTGCCCTTCCATCACTCCTTTTCAGCTAGAAGTACAAGATAATGTGATAATATCAGAGAAAAAAATATATAGATTGGTAAGGAAGAAATGAAACTTGTTTTGTTCACAGGTGACATGATTATCTATATGGAAAATGCTTTGCAGCAAACTTCTGGAACCAGTAAATGATTTTAGTAAGATTGTAGGATTCAAAGTTAATTTATAAAAGGCAATCACTTTCCTACATAACAGCAAGAACATGTGGAATTTGAAATTTAAAGCACAAAATTGTTTACATAGTACCCCTCCAAATAAAAACACTCAGGTATAAATCTAACAAAATTTTAAATCTATTTTTAGATTTACCTTACTTTTAAATCTATTTTTAGATTTAAAATTTGTTAAACAAAATTTGAACTCTATATAAGAAACATTTAACAACTCTGATGGATGAGACCAAAGAATAAATAAGTAAAGAGATATTCCAAATTCATGAATAGGATGATGTAATATTGCCAAAATTTCAGTTTTACCCAACTTTACCTATGGATTCAATGCAATACCAATCAAAATTCCATCAATTATTGTGTTGATATCAAAAACTAATTCTAAAATGTAAATGAAGAAGCAAAAGGCCTAGAATAGTTAGCACACTATTGAAGGAGGAGAACAAAGTTGGAGGACTGACACTACCCAATCTCAAGACTTACTACAAGGCTATAATAATAGTCAGTGTGGTATTGACAAAGGATAGAAAAATAGATAAGTGCAACAGAATAGAGAGCCCAGAAGTAGTACTGAGGCTTAAACCCAGGGTGTCGTACCATTGAGTTACATCCCCAGCCAGTCCTTTTTAATTTTTATTTTGAGACACGGTCTCACTTAGTTGCCCAGTCTGGCCTCAAGCTTGCCTTAGCCTTCCAAGTAGCTGGGATTACAGTTATATACCACCACACCTATCACTTAATAATTTTTAAGTAAACCAAAACAAACCTAGGTGAAAGTCATATTACTTTAAAATAAATTCAAAACTCTAGTCATACACACACAACTCATCACATAATTAGAGTAAGATAAAGCAAAAATCCCAGAACATTTACTTTGTGCTCCAGTTTGGAGTTTCAATTTGGAACATCTGTCAAGTGGAAAGATAATTTTAAATAACTAGCCTACCTAGACTTGTGATTTCTAATTCTTCTACAGGGCAGGTGCTGAGCAGAGCAGGGTGAGGACTTTGGCCATTTTGAAGATAGAAACAAGTATCGAACTGTTTCTGTGGATGGACACCGTATGGACAGGGAAATGCAGGGAAGTACGTGAGGGTCCAGATGTTTTTCTACATATTGCTGAACAAAATACCTGAGTAGAAACAGATGCGATTAATGTGCCCACAGGCAGGAAAATGGTAATCATCTTAAAAATATATATTTGAAATAATATGAATGAAATCTGTTTGTTCTATCAAACTAGTTATGAAAAATAGGTGAGGGACTTTAAATTTGATAATTTATAAGACACTTCAATTATTTTCATATTGAGAAGGAAAAATAGAGTGTGTCTATTAACTTTTTTGTTCTCATCAAAATTCACGTTTAAATCTTACCCCCTAATTTTATAGAAAATCAATTTCTCTTTACTCAGTGTAGTAACTAATTAGCAACTAATTACCTTAAATACTAACTTAGCCTAATTACCTTAAAAATATGTTCCTGGTAAACATGTGCCCATTTTATGAAATTGCTGGATTTTCTATGAATTTTATTGAGAATTTGAAATCAAAATTATTGTGCTCTTTAAGCTTTCCACTACTTTATAAACATTTTAGTTCACCACAGAGTATTTGTAGAATAAATGCCAAATTTAATTCAACTAAGAACCTGAATTTGTTTTTCAGCATTGTGCAAACTGCGTCAATTTTGACAATTGACAATTAGGGTGTGATTCTTTTTCCTGGACTGGAAAATAAATTAAATCCCTCTACTGTTGAATAATAAACACTCAGTTTAAGCAGAATAAAAGAGCTTTAGTTGTTTTTCAAAGTGCATTTGCTATTAGAAAGTAAACCTAGAAAAATGAACCTTTTATGTTCATTCAATTTTAAGATTTCTCAGGAAAGGTGCCTGTGACTTGTGTTAATGCTGTCATGATTTCCCTGCCCTTATCAATGCATTCCTTTTTCACCAAATAAATTAAACTCTGCATTGTTACTACTGAAGAGTAATATCAATGTTTTTTCTTATACCACCAAGTGTGGTATAAGCACATTTCACTACATCTAAAAGCAATCTTATTTTTGGTTTAATCTAGAAGTTGATTTTTTTCTTGCTCAACCAAGTATGTCTCCTTAGTATAGGGTTTTGGTCAGTGCCTCAGATACCCTTACATGATACCACTTTTACGCTTTTATTTTTGTTTTTTGCTTTTATCATAATGTTATGCTAAGAAATATAATTTGATGAGTTGGTTCTAGAAATTAGGTACCACTTATTAAAAACTTACTATTACTTTCACTATAGATAAATTTGGTAACCAAAATAAGTATTATCGACATAGTCATTTCTTTTTAAAGATTTTAACAGAGTAGCACAGTAAAAAGAAATCAGGAAAACAGAGCCATCCATCATTTATTCACCGTCTGACCCCTGCTCCTTAGTTAGAATAAACTTAGGATGGATAGAACTGGCAAATGGAGAAACCATTAGTTACTCCTTTCAGATAATGACCTGACCTTAGTGCCTCTTCAAAATCCTGTTTGTAGATTGAAGTATAGTGTGGTATGGACAGAGAATATTGATGTTATATGGATATCTAGAATTGTCACCACAACAAGGTTGTGTAAATGGAGTGATTCAACCCTATTTTTGGATCTCAGCCCTGCCATTGTGTTTCCCTGATGCCTGATTTAATAAGAGTTTTTAAAATAAAAAACTGGAGTTTTTGTAGAAAACTGGAGCTACACTTAATATAATAATGGAATTCTTTTCCTGAAAAAGAAATAGTAGGAATATTTGCACAAATTTTATTTTAGTCTTTTTGGTGCATAAATTTTAACTAGTTGTGCTCAAATTAGATGGGTGATAGCCTGTGTTTCTAGTTATTATTATTTTGACAATTTTCCATGTTACTAAAAATACTTTTATAAAATTTCGTTCATTACATAATGTGTCTTAAATGAATATGACAGCATTATAGCCTTCTCCCTTTCCTATTTTTGTTAGTTTTATAGATAAATTCCTAAAGTGATATATTTCACAGTAAAGAAGTCAAGCATTTATGTAACATTTAATTGATATTAATAAATTCATTTTCCAAATTGACCTATTTATTATTTTTTTTTATTTTTACAGACTGCATTTTGGTTCATTGTACACAAATCTTTATTGTCCTGTCTTAGATTCTCTTTTATTTTCACTCTATACATTCTCCCATGACAAACTAATACAATCCCACCATCTTCAGTCAGATGACTCACAAATCTGCACATCTCAATTAAGAATCATCTCTTGAATCTCTGACCTGCAAATTCAATAGTGTACTGACACCTCTACTTAGGAGTCTCACTGGGCTTCAAATCCAACATAAACCAACCCAATGTCATTGTCATATTCCCCATCATGAAGTATGGGCTGTATTATATGTGGGATATTTCCCTCCTTTTTTCTCAGGAGTGCCTTCTTTAATGTCTTTAAGTTAAAGACTTTAAATTAAAGATGAATATCCCATTAGAAAGAGGGATAAAAGGTATATTAAAACTCTACAAAGAGATGTATGGGACACACTGTGCATTACATACACTAGATTAAATGAGTTCTTCTGATTGGGTACTGTGGTAGTCAGCTTTTCATTGCTGTGATCAAAATACCTGACTAGAACAAAATAGAGGAAAAAAGTTTATTTTGATGTCATGGTTTCAGAGGTGACTCCATGGGTCTATGCTATGGGTGAGGCAAAACATAATGATGGAATGGCCTGAGAGAGTGTTGTGGTTTAGAATGAGGTGTCCCCCCAAAATATATATGTAAAATAATGCAAGAAATTTCAGAGATTAAATGATTGGGTTATAAGAGTCTTAGCCTAATCAGTGCATTAATCCCTTGCTAGGGATTAACTGGGTGGTAATTGTAGGCAGGTAGGGTGTGGCTGGAGGAGGTAGATCACTGGGGGCATGCCTTTGGGGTATATATTTGTTCTTGATAAGAGAAAGAAATATCTTTTTCTGCTTTCTGGTGCCACATACCCAGCTGCTTTCCTCTGCCACACACTTCCACCATGATGTTCTGCCTCACTTCAGGCCCTGATGAATGGAATTGACCAAACTAAAAGTCAGAGAATCTATTAGTATAATCCATATAGTTTGCTATCCAGAAAATACAGTAAGATAAAGAAAATACGTGAATGGATCCTAAGGAAAAAATAAAACAAATCTAGTTTAGGATAGAGAAATTTTATATATATATGAGAAAATATGTGTGTCAGTAAGCTTTCCGTTACTGTAACAAAATATCTGAGATAATCAACTTAAGAGAAGAAAGGTTTATTTTGGTTCACAGTGGCAGGGATTTCAGTCACTCAAAGATTTGGGCCTATGACAAAGCAGTATATCATGATGGGATATATGGCAAAATAAGCTGTTCACAGCAGCCAGGAAGTGAGAAAGCAGAAGAGTCAGAGGTCCCAAAATCCCCCCTTACTGGGACACCCCTAATGACCTAAGAACTGCTAGGCCCCACATCCTAAAGATTCCACCACTTTCTGATAGTTTCATACACTAGAACAACACACCAACATATTAGCCTCTGGAGTACAAGTAAGAATCAAACTACAGAACTACAGATATATTTTTGTATCTATCTGTTCTATCTGTGTTTTTGTATACAAACTTATGCTTTGACTATGTTTGGCATGTTACATTTTGTACTGTTTTAAAAATAACTAAATTTTCTTTTCCTTTGTCTCTTATTTACCTGGTCTCTTATAAGATTTGGTAATTTTTCACTGAAAACATTTTTTTAAAAATCCTATTTTCCTTTTTCACTAGCTGAGCAGCATTAAGGGAAAAAAAAAGAGAAAGCATTCATAGATTTGGTTAATTCAATGGAAATACCATTGAAAACTGTAAGGGAGAACAAGAACATTTGAGGTTAGGATATTTACCTTCTTTTTCTCTGTAGGGTCACTGCAGGCCAGGTATGGTCTTCTGTCATAGGCGACAGCAAAATCCAGACATCTATCTCAATCTGGTTCTCTCTTGACCCATGCTCATAATCATTCTTACCTTTATCTCTACATGAGACAATAATGGCTCCTGGGTCTTTTAGCCTCTGAAGTACTACACTTTCATAGCATTTTTAATAAAGCTGGTTCATATCTTTGTAAATAATCATTTTTTAAAATCTCCTCAGATCTATATATCATGTATTTCTTACAAAGACCCTTGCTGATACCCAAGTGACATGTATTCAGGTATCTGTGATGATAAAAGTCATTTTCAGAATCAAACATGGAATTAATACTTACTAGTTTGGAATTTAATAATTCCAAACATGGAATTATTAATATCTACTTAAAATTTAATCTACCTAGAATATAGCCTATAGTTCTCTATGTTAAAAGTATGCTTTAGAAAAATATGATGTTGTTAAAAAAAGAAAAATGAAAGTCAAGAACAATCCTTTCTACGGTTTTGGTGACCAAGAATTTCCTCACTCTTCTCAGAGTTTGTAAAATACTATTTGATTCTTTATATTCACAAAATCTTTATTCAATGACCTAAGTGGAGTTTGGTAAGAGGAAGCCCCACTATATAGACTTTTAAATTTCCAAATGAAAATTTATTTTGATACTTAGCCAGTTGACTTTGCAAACACATAAAATACTTGGCTATTATCAGATTTCACTAAAATTTGAAATTTGCCAAAATATATATTTAGTCTAAATCTGCATTACTTCCTTTTTTTAATGTTGGGGTTTAATGTAACTTTCACATCTATTTTATCTTTATATTATTCATCTCTTTAACTGAAAAAATGTGTTTTTAAATATTCTTTTAGAAGTTTGCTTTCCATTTACTGATGTCACTATACCCTATGACTTGTAAAGCCTTCACAAGAAAACTTTGAAGCCAGATGTGTTTGTTCTCTTCACTTTATTAAAGACTAAATTCAACAGAAAGAAGTGAATTATGTTGGACCACTATTAACATCATCAGTGTCACCTCCGCACACATCAAAGCTTCTGGAATGTTCCCTTTCTTTTCATCCCGCTTACACTTTGGCAACAATTCTCCCCTTGCTTTACTTTATGTATTTCCCTTCTTTTTATGTCTATTAATTTTTATGCCTGCTTCTCTGGAACATGATATTCTGAGATTGTCATTCTGGACAGATGGGTCCCGAGACTTTTATTTGTATCAAAGAAGAATTTGAATTTAAACAAATTTTAATTAATTACAATGAGCTATACTAGACATTAGAGTAGCATCACAGCTAGGCCTGTAGTGCCTTTCCACGGCTCAGAAAAAGCCCCTCTTTCCTTGGACCGAGTGTCCTTCACTAGGTCACATTAAATTTCAGCCCCTAGCCACCATTGTGCCTGAGTGCCTTTGAGTACTGCACATATCACACGAACATGGGGTAAGTGCCACACTGAGGATACAAGACACTTGATTTGCCTTCAAGGAATTCATAACTGAATTGGGGAGATAATCATGTATGATATATATTATACTGAAAATGCTAAGTTTATAAACTACTAACAACAAAACTGGGAAAAATACTTCAAGACGTTGGAATGGGCAATGAATTTTTGGATAAGAAACCCCAAACTATAGGAAACAACACAATAAATAGACACATGGAATGACAGCAAACTAAAAAACTTCTGCACAGCAAAGGAAACAATTGACAGAGTGAAGAGGTAATTTGCAGAATGGGAGAAAATGTTTGAAAAACATACACCTGACAAGGGTTAACATTCAGAATACATAGAGAACTCGAACTTAGTTCCGTTAGCAATATTTTTATTAGTTTTAATGTTATACATGACAGCAGAATGCACCATGATACATCATAGATAACTGGAGTATAATTTCTCATTTTTCTGGTTGTACATGATGTAGAAGCCCACCAGTCATGCAGTCATCTATGTACATAGGATAATAATGTCTGGTTCATTCTACTATCCTTCCTGCCCCCCATCGCCTCCCCTGCCTCTAACTCCCCTCTACCTAATCTAAAGTAACTCTATTCTTCCTGGGACATATCTGTTCAGTTCCTTTGCCCATTTATTGATTATTTGTTGTTGTTTTTTTTTTTGGCCATAAATATGTGAATTTATTCCTGGATTCTCAATTTTATTCCATTTTTTTTTCTTTTCTTTTCTTTTATTTGCTTATTGATTCATTGAGCACAAATGGAGTACAGCTATTGTTTCACTGGCTGTACACAAAGTAGAGTCACACCATCTGTGCGTTCATGCATGTACACAGGGCAATGGTATCTGTCACACATTCTGTTATTATTTTTACCCCCCACCCGCCCCCACCCCTCCCTTCCCTCTATGCTATCTATCCTTCCTCCATTCTTGCCACCCTTCCCCCCTGCATTATACATCATCATTCATTTATCAGAGAGACCATTCGGCCTTTGGATTTTGGGGATTGGCTGATCTCACTTAGCATAACAGTCTCCAACATCATCCATTTACCTACCAATGCCATAATTTTATTCTTCTTTATGGCTGAGTAATATTCCATTGTGTATAGTGCAAGTTGGTGCAGCCACTCTGATTATTTGTTTTTTGGTGTTAAGTTTTTTGAGTTCTTTATATATCCTGGAGATTAATGGTCTGTTTGAGTTGCCTGTAATAAAGATTTTCTCTCATTCTTCAGGCTCTCTCTTCATTTTATTGATTGTTTCCTTTGCTGAGATGACATTTTTTGTTTGATTCCATCCCAATTATTGATTCTTGATTTTACTTCTTGTGCTTTAGGAGTCTTGGTGAGGAAGTCAGATCCTAGGCCGCAATGGTGAACATTTGGGCCTACTTTTTCTTCTAATAGGCACAAGGTCTCTGTTCTACTGCCTAAGTTTTTGATCCACTTTGAGTTGAGTTTCATGCAGGGTGAGAGATGGAGGTTTAATTTCATTTTGCTACATGTGGATTTCCAATTTTCCCAGCACCATAGGCTATCTTTTCTCCATGAATGTTTTTGGCACCTTTGTCTAGTATGAGATAAGTGTGTTTTTGTGGGTTTCTCTCTATGTCTTCTGTCCTGTACCATTGGTTTTCATATCTGTTTTGGTTCCAATACCAAGCCACTTTTGTTACTATGGCTCTGTAGAATAGTTTAAGTTCTGGTATTTTGATGGCTTCCGCTTCACTCTTCTTGCTAAGGATTGCTTTGGCTATTCTGTGTCTCTTATTTTTCCAAATGAATTTCATGATTGCTTTTTCTAGTTCTATGAAAAATGTTATTGGAATTTTAATAGGAATTGCATTAAATCTGTGTGACACTTTTGGTAGTGTGACCATTTTGACTGTATTAATTCTGCCTATGCAGGAACATAGGAGGATGCTCCATCTTCTAAGGTCTTCTAAACTTTCTTTCTTTAGTGTTCTGTAGTTTTCATTGTAGAGGTCTTTCACCTCTTTTGTTCAATTGATTCCCTCCCAAGTATTATATTTTATTTTTGAAGCCATTGTGAATGGGGTAGTTTTCCTAATTTCTTTTTCAATAGATGCATCACTGATGTATATGAATGCATTTATTTATGGGTGTTGATTTTTATATTCTGCTATGCTGTTGAATTCATTTATTAGTGTTAGAATTTTCTGGTGGAATTTTTTTGATATCTAAATAGAGAATCATGTGATCCACAAATAGTGATAGTTTGAGTTCTTCTTTTCCTATTCATATTCTTTTAATTTCTTTCTCCTGTCTAATTGCTATGGCTAGAGTTTCAAGGACAATGTTGAACAAAAGTGTGAAAAGGGGCATCATTGTCTTGTTCCAGTTTTTAGAGGGAATGCTTTCAATTTTTCTCCATTTAGAATGATGTTGTCCTTGGGTTTAGCATAGATAACTTTTACAATGTTGAGGTATGTTCCTACTATCCCTAGTTTTTCTAACGTTTTGGTCATGAAGAGGTGTGATATTTTGTTAAATGCTTTTTCTGCATCTATTGAGATGATCATATGATTCTTGTTTTTAAGTCGATTGACATGATGAATTACATTTTTGATTTCCATATGTTGAACCAACCTTGCATCCTGGGATAAACCCCACTTAATCATGCTGCACTATCTTTTAAATATGTTTTTGTATGTGATTTGCCAGAATTTTATAGAGACTGTTTACATCTATATTTATCAGGGATATTGGTCTGATGTTTTCTTTCCTTAATGTGTATTGGTATTGTCTACTTTTGGTATTAGGGTAATATTTGCCTCATAGAATGAGTTTGGAGGGTTCCTTCCTTTTCTATTTCATGGAATACTTTGAGGAGTATTGGTGTTAATTCTTTTCTGAAGGTCTTGTAGAGCTCTGCTTAGAATCCATCTGGTCCTTGACTTTTCATGATTTGTAGGCTTTTGATGGTGTTTTCTATTTCATTACTTGAAATTGTTCTGTTTAAATCATGTATGTCCTCCCAGTTCAGTTTGGGTAGGTCATGTGTCTCTAGAAATCTGTAGATGTCTTCAATATTTTCTATTTTATTGTAGTATAAATTTTCAAAAATAGTTTCTAATTATCTTCTATTTTATAGAAGATAATAATTATCTGTATTTCAGTTATGTCCATTGTGATATTTCCTTTTTCATCACATATTTTAGTAATTTGAGTTTTCTCTCTTTTTTTCTTCATTAGCACAGCTAGGGGTTTATCAATTTTATTTTTTTTCAAAGAACAAACTTTTTGTATTGTCAATTTTTTGAATTGTTACTTTTGTTTCAATATCATTGTTTTCAGCTCTGCTTTTAATTATTTCTGGTCTTCTACTCTTCATGGTGTTGACTTGTTCTTTTTCTAGGGCTTTGAGATGTAATGTTAGGTGATTTATTTGTTGACTTTTTATTATTTTAATGAATGAGCTCAATTCAATAAACTTTCCTCTTAGTACTGCGTTCATGGTGTCCCAGAGATTTTGATATGCTGTACTGTTATTACTGTTTACCTCTAAGTATTTTTTATTTCATCTTTGATTTCTTCTGCTATTCCTCTGTCATTCCATAGTGTATTATTTAGTCTCCAGGTGTTAGAGTAGCTTCTATTTTTAATTTTATCATTAATTTCTATTTTCATTCTGTTATGGTCTGAAAGAATGCAGGGCATTATATCACTTTTTTGTATTTACTAAGAGTTGTTTTGTGGCATAGGACATGGTCTATTTTAGAGAAGGATGCATGGGCTGCTGAGAAGAAAATATATTGAAATATGGATGGGTGAAATATTCTACATATGTCTGTTAAGGCTAAATTAGTGGTTTTATTATTTAGTTCTATAGTTTCTTCATTTAGTTTTGGTTTGGAGGATCTAGCCAGTGGTGACAGAGGTATGTTAAAGCCACCCAGTATTATTGTGTTGTAGTCTATTTGGTTCTTGAAGTTGAGAATGGCTTGTTTGATGTATATAGATGCTCTATTGTTTGGGGCATAAATATTTACCATTGTTACATTTTGCTAATGTATAATTCCCTCAAGCAGTATGAAATGTCCTTTTATGTCCCTTCTGATTAACTTTGGCTTGAAGTTCACTTTATCTGATATGAGAATGGAAACCCCTGCTTGTTTACACAATCCATATGAGGGACATGTTTTTTCCCATCCTTTCACCTTCAGTCTGTTGGATGTCTGTGTCCATGAGGTGAGTCTCTTGGAGAAAGCATATTGTTGGGTCTTCTTTTTCTATTCAATCTGCCAGTCACTGTGTTTTGCTTGATGAGTTTAGGCTGTTAGCATTCAAGGTTATTATTGATATATGATTTGTATTCCTGGTCATTTTGTTTTTTTCTGGTTTTTAATTTGACTTCATTTTCCTTTGATTGGCTATTCGTTTAATGTAGTTCTTTCATTTGCTTGTTTTCACTTTTTTTTTCCCACTTCATCCCATGGAATATTTTGTTGAGAATGTTCTGTAGCACATGCTTTCTACTTGTAAATCCTTTTAACTTTTGTTTATCATGAGAGTTTTTAATTTCATCTGCATATCTGAAGCTTAATTTTCCTGGATATAAAATTCACAGTTGGCATTCATTTTCTGTCAGAGCTTGAAATATGTTATTCCAGGGCCTCCTAATTTTGAGGGTTTGGGTTGAGAAATCAGAATTGGTTTCTCTCTCCATTGAGATCCAAGTTGGTTTCCTCCTATATGAAATTTGATTTTTTTTCTCTTGCAACCTTTTAGATTTTATCCTTATTCTGTAGTCATTCTCATAATAATGTGTCTTGGTGTGGGTCTGCTGTAATTTTGTACATTTGGGGTCCTGTAAGCCCCTTGTATTTGATGTTCCATTTCATTCTTTAGGCTTGGAGAATTTTCTGAAACTATGTCATTGAAAAGATTGTGCTTTCCTTTGGTTTTTATCTCTGCTCCTTCATCTATCCTGATAAATCTTAAATTTGGTCTTTTCATGTTTTAGTCAGCTTTTTCGCTGCTGTGACTAAAGGACCTGACCAGAATGACTGCAGAGGAGGAAAGTTTATTTGAGGTCTCACAGTTTCAGAAGTTTTAGTCCATAGAAGGTCAACTCCATTCCTCAGGACTCAAGGCAAGGCTAAACATCATGGCAGAAGAGTGTGGTGGAGGGAAGCAGCTCCGACTGAGATCAGAAAGCAGAGAGATTGTCTACTCACCAGATACAAATATATACCCAAAACCATGCCTTGATTTGCACCTTCTCTCCAGCCACACCCTAACACTTTGGTTAATCTCTATCAGGGGATTA
This sequence comes from Glaucomys volans, assembly GCA_020662805.1. Classification (NCBI taxonomy): domain Eukaryota; kingdom Metazoa; phylum Chordata; class Mammalia; order Rodentia; family Sciuridae; genus Glaucomys; species Glaucomys volans. The sequence continues at coordinate 483,565 of JAJEJO010004079.1, read as the reverse complement.
AATCACTGATTGGTTTGAGACTCTTACAACCCAATCATTTCTTCTTTGAACCTTCTTGCATTGTCTCATATGTCAGCTTTTAGGGGACAACTTATATTCAAACCATAACACATGTTATCCCATAATTCTTAGAAGTTCTGTTCATGGTTTCTTACCATCTTCTCTGCATGCTCAACTTTATTTTCAAGATTATATATTTTGTCTTCATTGCCTGAGGTTCTGTCTTCCAATTGGTTTAGTCTCTTGTTAATGCTTTCCATTGAATTTATAATTTGTTGTTTTTTTTTTTAGAATTTCTACCTCTTTATTGAAGTGGTCTTTCATTTTCCATATTTTCTCTTTGATTTCTATCCTTATACATCCTTTACTTCATAGATTAGTTTAACTATGTACATTCTAAATTCCTTCTCTGACATTTCTTCTACTGTGTTGTCAGTGGATTATGTTATTGAAGCACCTTTTGTTTGGGGTGTTTTGTTCACTTGTTTTATCATGTTGTTTGTGTTTTCCCATCTAGCAGTATGGATCTGAGAGAGTACAGATTCTACCCTGTAGATTTATAGCATCTCTGAAGGTTTCCAGTACTTCGCCTTAAGGGAAGACTAATATTAAAGCACCCAATGTAAATCATATACAGCCTTAAATCTAATAGCTCCTATTGAGACATCTACAGTTTTCTCACAATAAACAGAAATGATGAGTTTGGTTATTGTCTACAATATAAATAGCAAATTTGCTAAAATAGCATACAATATCAAATGGTGGACAAAGAGAGAACACAAGTGGTATAGGATGCGATGCTTGTGGGAGGAGGAGAGAAGTCAGAAGTAAAAATTTATAGTAAGACTGGAAGAGGAATTGTTAAGAGATTGGTTTTTAGCAGGAGGAAAGACAGAAAGAGAATTTAGGGAAACAGATAAGTGAAAGGAAAAATACATACAAAGGAAAAATATTAAAAATACAAGAATACCCAACAAAATTGCAATATCACAGTCTTCAATAAACTGATGCATGAAAAAATACTTGGCCTCAAATATAGTAGAGATATCAGAAAGGAAAAAAAGTCTTGATGGAAAATTGAACAACTATCCCCATCGGCATCCAAAAGTTAACAATAATAATTTTAAATGGATAATAAACCCGAACAGAAATTTCTCCATACAAGACATACAAATCATCAACAAGAATATGAAAAATGCTTAACATCACTAATCATCAGAGAAATGAGACTCCAGCTGACACTGAGCTATCATATCACTCTTGTGAGAACTATACTTGGCAAAAAGACAAATAATAGCAAACACCAGTCAGGATGTGGAATGCTCACCATTGATGGGAACGTGAATTAGCACAACCATTACAGAAAACAGTATGAAGGTTCCCCCCAAAATTAAAAACACACCTGCCTTATGATGTAGTGATCCCACTACTGGTTATATATCCAAAGGAAACGAAATCAGTATGTCAAGGATACATCTGCACTCCCATGTTTATTGTGGCACCATTCACAATAGCCAAGGAAAGAAAACAACCTAAGTGCTTATCAGGGATAGACAGATAATGAAAATGTGAGACATAGGCATAGCAGAGTACCATTCAGTCACAAGAAGAATGACATTCTGTCATTTGTCACATCATGGATGGATGTAACAAATTATTTATCATAATGGAGACCATTGTGTTAAATACAAATGTCAGGCACAGAAAGCTTCATATACAGACTCTAAATAAGGTGATCTCCTAAAAGTTGAATGTAACAATAGTGGTTACCAGAGACTGAGAATAATAAAGGGGAAGAAGAGCAGGGTAAAATTGATCAATAGGTACTAAGTTATGGTCAGGAAGGAGAAATAAATTCTGGTGTGCTATTGTACTGTAGGGTGACTATAGATAATAATAATAATAATGTTCTACATACTTCAAAGAAATAGAAGAGAGATTTTTGTACGTTCTTACCAAAAATAAATGAAAAATAGAATTTCCCATTGCATGGATTAAAGGGAGACATGAATAGATGTTCTAAAAACTGATGCAAGAAATCTGTGCTCCACTGGGAAATGGATGAGATTGGTGTCGATTAATGTGAAGGTCATGGCAGTAGATACATAGGAAATGGAGTTCAGAGGGTTTGTGAAATTCGTTATGTTAGTATTAACAGAATCTGGGGGTTAAGAACATCTGGGGGACAGGAAAAAAGAAAGCAGAAAGACCAGCTACAAGATTTTTGGCATTGTAACTCACTGTATAGTACTATTAAACTAAGAATCTCCAGATGAAAAACATACCTGGAAATGATGATGTCAGTTTGAAGTTTTGCATTCTAGGGCCTGTTAGATCAAGTATAGACATCCAATGGATTCCAGGCTGTTAAAGGCGGGAGCTCAGAAAACTAATCTTAAATGGAAAGTTTGAGAGTTAGTGGTTTACATTGAAGGTGATGGAAACCATAGAACATGAAGTTGCCATGAGATCCTACAGAGCAGAAAAGAAATCCTAAAACTGAGCCAAAGGTCAAAACACTGTCTTTTCCCTCTTACTCTTTTCTACCTAAGAATGAATGTGTAAGGCCCAGGATAAATCTATGGTTTCATAATGGTCTTATCATCCCTCTCCATTTTATCCTTATCCTTTATATTCTATGCTACACCTAAAAACACACTCAGAAACAAAAAGCAAGCTAAAACAAATTGGTCTGATAAATGAACCTTCAAAGAGCATGCCATGCTAAAAAACCTTAAAAATACAGCTCCAGCCTCCTGATGAATAAGCTTCTTCTGGTGACAGCAGCTTCAGTCCTACCAGAAAGTTCTAGCTTGCCCTTACCAAAGTTCTGTCCTGTGGATTCCAGTCTAACCCAGTCAGCCCAAGAAATCATAAAACCAGTCTCTTGGAATCCATCTTTAATATATATCTCCTCCTGGATCTGCTTCTCTGGTTGAATCTTGAATAATACGAATTTTGTGAACTGGAAGTTGAGTGATGCATAACGATTTTTAAATATGTGGAAATGCCTTTGGAATTGGATAATGGGAAGATTCCAGAAAAGTTTGGAGAAGTTGATCAAAAATACCTACATTGCCTTGAATAGAGTACGAGTGGACATGGATGCTAGTATGCTAATGAGAGCTTAGAATGAAAGAAAGAAGCTTGAGCTCTATTTTTTTCTTGAAATTTTCAGCCTCTGGTTTATAAAAGATGCTAAAATTAAAAGATTTGCTGTCTGCATAGCATGGTCTGAAGAAAAGACCAATGATGTGATTGACATCAGTGTCACAGACAGATAAAAAGAACAGTCATGCATTCATACACAGGACTCTTTGAAGAGAGTAGGCATTGCTCTTAAGAATGTTAACAAGCAAAACTGCCTCTAGTTTAGACCAAAAGGAACAGAGAGAGTAATAGCTACTGCATTCCTAAACAGGTGGCTAAAACTAATCATCTGAAAAATGCGCTACCTTACAGGAGAAAGAAAGGATGACTCCTAGGACAAAATGAGGAGCCCAGAAAGTAGAGAGGTAGAGTCATGAGCCTCAGAGGATTGTGTTAAGGATTTGAAACCAAATGAAACTTGCCTCAATGACCTATAATTCCTTAGGATGAAAGATTCCTTTGTGTTTTTATTTTATCCCTTTTAAAATGGCAATGCCTACAAACTGTTGTCCTTTGCAGTCTACAATTTTATTTGGGGTTTCTTGAATTACACCAGTTCACAGCTAGAGACGAATTATGACCCAGGGTGAATGAATTATATTCAGACCCTGCTCCAAATCTGATTTAGATGAGGAGATTTGGGGTTTTGAGTTGATGATATTTAGATGAGCTAGTGAAGTTTGAATTGATGTAATTAAGACTTTATGGGAGATTAAAATGAATGTATTTTTTAATGTGAAAAAATGTGAATGTTTAGGGCCATAAAGTGGACTGTAATAGGATGAATAATGCCATCATCCAATATGTGTCCTTTGCTAGTTCCCAGAATCTGTGAATAAGTTATGTTATACAGCAAGGGTGAATGAAAGTATCAAATGGAATTAAGGAGAATCACTAACCTAAAATAAAGATATTGTCCTGGATTATTTAAACTAATGCAGTGATATATTTATAAGGGTCATTTAAATGCTGATGAGGGAGGCAGAATAGTCAGGTTCAGGGTGATGTAATGTGAGAATGACTGAACTGGTCATTGTTGGCTTTGATACAGAAAGGGGTCACTAACCAAGGCATGCATGCAAGCAGCCTCTAGAAGGTAGAAAAGTCAAGAATATGAATTCTTCCATAGAGCCTGCCAAAAGAATGCAGTCCTTCAAAAATTGATTTTGGCCAAGTGAGATCCATTTTATACTTATGACCTGTAGAACTGTGAGATAAAAATCTGTGTTGTTTTACCCCACTAAATTCATGGGGAGTTTGTTACAGCAATAACAGAAAGGTAACACATAGATTTAGGGATACAATTTTTCTTATTATTTTTCTTTCCTGTTCTCTCCATAATGCTTGTATCACCTTTGCAATTAATATCTCAATTTCAGAAAAGATTAGAAAGTTTCCTCATGTTTCATAGTGAGTAGATGAAAGACAAAGGACTCAAATATAGGGCTTCTGCCTAAATCACATATGCTATCCACTCTACTGCCTTTCATTACTAAGCTTCATATTACTATAATGAAATACTCGAGGCAGTTTACTTATAAAGAGTAAAGTTTTATTTAGATCACATTTCTGGAGATTCCAGTCTAAGATTGGGTTACCCCACTTGATTTGAGTTGCTGGTCAGGGCATTATATTGCTATGGAGGAAGGCAAGTGTTGGAACAATCCAATCACATCATGAGCCAGGAAGCAGAGACAGAGAGAGACAGAGAGAGAGACTGAGTGACTGAGATCACAATCCCTTTCAAGGGCACATCCCAAGTGATCCAAGGACCTCTCACTAACTACCCCACAAAGGTTCACAGTTCCTCCCTATATTACCAAGCCTTTGATACTTGGGCCTTTGAAGATCATTCGACATATAACTGTAGCATACATTGACTGAAGTATGACCAAATAGTGAAAAAATAAAAGGAATTGAGCCTGAAATTCAATTTCCAAACTTATGTACTTAACCAACAATGATTGTGCTTTTGCTAGTAGAAGGCTTTAAAGAAAGCACTGAAAATACAAAGAAAAGAATGGCCATTCTAGAGAAAGCTAAAAAGTAAAAATATAAGCAAATTAGAAAGTCTAAAGTTACTATTGTCTTGGTGCAAAATTCACTTCTTTGTTATGACAAAAAGTCTGGCTTTTTAAAATGCAGGTTAACTAGTCAGGGAAAGTAAGTTCTGATATGGATGGGATCATATTCTGAGGCAGCTTGCATACCAGATAGAGGACTCTCACACTGATGTAGTGGTAAAAAAATCACTAGAAGTATATTGACTTGAGAATAGCATAATGAAATCATTATATAAAATTGATCTGGCAGCTTGGTGGAAGAGGGCTCAAAGGGAAACAGAGGAAGAGATACTAGTTAAGGAGATACCTTCTTAGAATAATAGTAAGGAACAACATTTTTTTTTTTTTTTTTTTTGAATCAGGGATTGAACTCAGGGGCATTCGGCCACTGAGCCACATACCCAGCCCTATTTTGTATTTTATTTAGAGACAGGGTCTCACTGAGTTGCTTAGCGCCTTGCCTGTGCTGAGGCTGACTTTGAACCTGCAATCCTCCTGCCTCAGCCTCCATAGCTGCTGGAATTATAGGCATGTGCCACCACGCCTGGTTGGAACAACTTTTGAACAACTTTGGAGGAAGGGTATTTATGAAGGATTTTCAAAGGACATATGGTCTTCCTAACTCTTTCATGTGATGAAGTTAAAGAAGAAATCATTTTGTGATTCCATGATTGTTATCTCTGAGGTGTGATATCCACGTAAGACCTAACTATGAATTCAGTCTGTCTTTATCAAGTTCTAAAACAAAAAAAGCACAACATGGTAGGGTTCTCTGAAATTAAATACAATAGGTATCTAGTTTATTATAGGTAACTTTAATATGAAATGGACTAGGCAATAAAGGAAAGGAAAATATATATGGCTTGTATAATAGAGAATATGGGGCCAAAGTACCCAATAGTTGAAAAGAACAATAACCTGAGGTTTAATCATTAGGAGATATTAAGTGGGTTCCACAACAACCAACAAGCAGTTTGAAATAGTTTCACTTTTTTCAAAGAACCAACTTTTTGTTTTGTCAATTTTTTGAATTGTTTCTTTTGTTTCAATTTCATTGATTTCAGCTCTGATTTTAATTATTTCCTCTCTTCTACTACTTTTGGTGATGATCTGTTCCTCCTTTTCTAGGGCTTTGAGCTGTAATGCGAGGTCATTGATTTGTTGACTTTTCATTCTTTTATTGAATGCACTCCATGCAATGAATTTTCCTCTTAGCACTGCTTTCATAGTATCCCAGAGATTCTGACAAGTTGTATCTTTGTTCTCGTTGACCTCTAAGAATTTTTTCCCCCCCTAATGTCTTCTGTTATCCATGCATCATTCAATAGCATATTATTTAATCTCCAGGTGTTGGAGTAGTTTCCATTTTTAACTTTATTGTTGATTTCTAATTTCATTCTGCTGCGCCCTCTTCAATTCCCCTCAGTGCTTGACAAGGATTCCACTGAGTTACAAAGATGTTTGCAAGGTCTCATCTTCCTGGGAACTGGGGCTGCTGTTTCCTGTTGTCTTGTTTAATTTGCCTATGCTTGGGAATAATATTATATTGGATTTTGGGGAATTCTAGGATCTTAGGGGATTTAGAACACAAGAATCAAACAGCTAATCATACTGGATATAACCAAGAAAGGCCCTTGTTCTGGGGTGATAAAAGTATAACTTGGAAAGAATGCTATGCTCATTTCCAGCAACTTATGCTAAATGGCACTGCGGATAGTGACTACTCCCAGATGACCAAGGACAGAAAGACAGGTTGTTCCCACCTTAACTCCAGACAAACAAGTCATAAACAAAGTTATTAAGGCTAGAAAAATAGTCCCAACAATTCAGACATCATTTGGTAATGCTTATTTGGTTAATGGAAAACTATGGTATCCTCCTAGGAAACCAGTTTCTGGTCCCTTAGATTTAGACCCCCCTTTATCTCCCACTGGCAGAATACACCTTGGTTGGCATCAAGTATATTATAATGAAAAATGTACATGGAAAGCTCATCTCCCCTTTTTAGAATATTTAAAATATGTGACACCCTGGTATTTGCTTAGTTGCTCTGAACAGCTTTCTTGGGCAAGACAGGCTAATGCTTACTGGGCAAAAGCAGGAGGTGTAATCTAGCAAGAGCTATTGTTCCTATTAAACTAATTATTAACTACATAGTGTAAGCTTATATGTTGTTCATAGAAACGACTTCTGTGCACAATGTTCCCAGTAATATAGAAAGTAGAACTAGTTAAATATTATGTAGAAGAATACTTAAAAACATTATGAAGAGTTGATAGTATTTAATCTGCTAATACGTTTTGCCTATTGTCCTGTAGTTTGCGTCAGTTTCCTTTTGTGTGACCTCAAGATATTGTACTCAAGCTAGAAGCTAACATATAAAAATGGTGTGTGGAAAAAATAAAGTTAGAACAGAACTTAGCCTCAGATAATTGAGTCTGTGTTGCTTTGTTCTCCATCTCGCCGACGCCATCCCATTCACCAGAGAGCACCACGACCCCTTGTGCTAGGGCTGAACCCCGGCATCATTCCATTATGATCTGATAGTATACAAGGTAGTATGTCTATGTTTTTGTAGTTGCTAAGAGTAGCTTTGTGGCATAACATATGGTCTATTTTAGAGAAGGAACCATGAGCTGCTGAGAAGAAAGTGTATTTGCTTTTTGATGGATGAAATATTCTATATATGTCTGTTAAGTCTAAATTAGCGATTGTGTCATTGAGTTCTATGGTTTCTTTGTTCAATTTTTGCTTGGAAGATCTGTTCAATGGTGAGAGAGGAATGTTAAATTCCCCCAGTATTATTGTGTTTTCGTCTATTTGGTTCCTGGAATTGAGAAGGATCTGATTGACGTACATGGATGCGCCATCCTTTGGTGCTTCAACAAATGGTGCTGGGAAAACTGGAAATCTATATGCAGCAAAATGAAACTAAACCCATATCTCTCACCCTGTACAAAACTCAACTCAAAATGGATCAAGGACCTAGGAATTAGACCAGAGACCCTGCACATAAAAGAGGAGAAAATAGGTCCAAATCTTCATCATGTTGGCCTAGGACCAGATTTCCTTAACATGACTCCCAAGGCGCAAGAAATAAAAGCAGGAATCAATGATTGGGATAGAGTCACACTAAAAAGCTTTTTCTCAGCAAAGGAAACAATCAGCAATGTGAAGAGAGAGCCTTCAGAGTGGGAGAAAATCTTTGCCACACACACTTCAGATAGAGCACTAATCTCCAGAATCTACAAAGTACTCAAAAATCTTTACACCAAGAACACTAATCACCCAGTCAATAAATGGGCCAAAAAAATGAACAGACACTTTATAGAGGAAGATCTACAAGCAATCAACAGATTCATGAAAAAATGTTCAACATCCCTAGTTATAAGAGAAATGCAAATCAAAACTACCTTAAGATTTCATCTTACCCCAATTAGAATGTCTTTTATTAAGAATACAGGCAACAACAGGTGTTGGCGAGGATGTGGGGAAAAGGGTACACTCATACATTACTGGTGGGATTGTCAGTTGGTGCAGCCACTCTGGAAAGCAGTGTGGAGATTCCTTAGAAAATTTGGAATGGATCCACCATTTGACCCAGCTATCCCACTCCTTGGCTTATACCCAAAGGACTTAAAATCAGATTACTACAGTGATGTAGCAACATCAATGTTCATAGCTGCCCAATTCACAATAGCTAGATTGTGGAGCCAACCTAGATGCCCTTCAATAGAGGAATGGAAAAAGAAACTGTGGTATATATACACAATGGAATATTACACAGCCATAAAGAAGAATAAAATTATGGCATTTGCAGGTAAATGGATGATGTTGGAGACAGTTCTGTTAAGTGAGATCAGCCGATCCCAAAAATCCAAAGGCCGAATGGTCTCTCTGATAAGTGAATGATGATGCACAATGTGGGGTGGAAGGGTGGCAAGAATGGAGGAAGGATAGATAGCATAGAGGGACGGGAGGGGTGGGGTCAGGGTGGGGGTTAAGAATAATAACAGAATGTGTGACAGACATCATTGCCCTGTGTACATGTATGAATGCACAGATGGTGTGACTCTACTTTGTGTACAACCAGAGAAACAATAGCTGTACTCCATTTGTGTTCAATGAATCAAAATTAAGTAAAGAAAAAAAGAAAAAAAAAGGAAAAGAAATAGTTTTAGACACTTCTTTCTTCTGACATACAAGTCTGTCATCTGGTCCTAATTCCTAAAGAACATAATTCAACCAGTAACTATCTCTACATGGTGTATCTGGCAAAGTGACTTCTACAGAATTGCATTAGAAACTGTTGTAAAGAATCTAGGTTGTTCAATACTGTTATGGTTCGGGTCTTAAAAGTCTCCCAAAGGCCCATAGACCAAAGGCTTGGTCACTAGCTTGTGGCATTATTGGGAGTTAATAGAATGTTTAGAAGTAGGGCCTAGTGGCAGGAAGTTGCATCATGGGAGTGTGCCCTTGGAGGAGTTAGGGGAACCCAGCCTCCTCCTCCTCTCTTCTTTGCCTCCCAGCCACCAGGAAGTGAACAAATTTCCACCACCGTATCCTTCCACCATGATGTTGTGCCTTATCACAGACCCAACAATGGAACTAAGTGACCATGGAGTGCAACCACTGAAATTCTGTACCAGAATGAACCTTTTCCTACTTTTAAATTGAATTATCTCAGGTATTTGCCAGAGCGATTGGAATTTTACTGACCTATAAATCTTGTAATTTTATGATTAAAAATTACCAATGCTATTAAAATGTGCCAGTAAATCTATTTAGAATAGACATATAAATAAAGTGTAATCCTACCTTTAAAAACCTGAAATCTAGTTTTACTTATATATTCATTGATTCAGAGTCAAGCACATTGTCCTATTTAAAAATCTGGTCGTGGGAAAAAAAAATACCTAAATGTTGAGAAATGTTTGAAGGATGACTTTTAAGTGAATGCAGTCAATTTCAATTAAGTTTAATATTCACATTTCAGTTCAAATTACTGACATATAAATGGGGCTCCATTTTCTTATTTGATAGAAATTTTCTTATTTCCATTTTCTTATTTGATGCAGACTTAACTGCATCAACTTTCCTCTGTAGTCTAGTCCTTGTTTTTAAAGAAAAATGTGGCAGATATTGCATGCCCTCTAGTGGCCACACATTGTATGTTTATATCTCAACATAAATGTCAGTGGTTTTGTACAGAAAATATTTCATGTCAAACATTTAACTAACATTACATTTAAGATAGTCCACTAATTCTTGCTTTATCTTAATCAAAGTAGTCCAAAGCCAAATTAACATCTTTCATTACACAGGAAAACATCACATATTATGTTTTCCAAAGTATACTTTCCAACCACAGGAAGCTTTATAAAAGGGCCCCATCCAATAAATGCGAAACAGGAACATGCAGATGGAATCATCCTCAAAACATGAATACAGTCTCACATTACACATTATGCTGTGCTCATATAGACCAAAAGGAGAATAGAACATCTGCTTTATTAAGTGCTATATTAGCCAAAGTTCTGCAGAGAAATGTAACCAATGGGATATATGTGTAAGTACAGCTATGAATGGGGGATGGAGATTCGAGAATTGTCTTACAGAATTGTGGGACAGAGTGTCTGAGGTCCATAAGGCCAGAAACTCAGGCAAGATGTCTGGTACAGCCTTAACCAGAATTTCTCCTTTGAGAAAGCTCAGTCTCTGATCTTAACACTTTTAATAGGTGGAACGCAGTCCCCTCCATTATGAAAGATAAACTGCTTTAGTTAAAGTCTGTTGGTTGTAAATGTTAATCATGTCCACAAATAGCTTTGCAGCAACATCTAGATTAGCATTTGGCCAAACAACTGGGCACTGCAGCTTAGCCACATGCACATATAAAAAAATAAACTCTCAAAATTGTCAAACACAGTTTTGAACATTAAATGTATTTACTCATTTTTTTTATCTGTACCACAACCTTATGAGGCAAGTGCTCTCATTAACCCATGCAAAGGAAACTGAAGCACAAACTGGTGAAGTACCTTGGTTAAGGAACCAGGTTATGGCTAGGATGTGGGGGATTTGAGATTGTACCATTCCCTGTCTTAACTACTCTTGTCTTAATGAATCGATAAACTAACTTTAATGATCTTATCCAGGCATACAAAAAGAGACAATAGAGTATAATGAGAATTCTTGCCATCTTTGCCAAGTGTTTTAGTATTTGGTTTCATTTATATCATTTTTGAAAGATCTTTTAAAATAAGTAAATCAAGCTGAGTGCAGTGGCCCATGCCTAAAAAACCAATGACTCGGGCAGGGGGTGGCTGAGGTAGGAGGATCACATATTCAAGGATAGCTTCAGCAACTTAGCAAAGAGGCCTGAAGCAACTTCGAGAGATCTTGTCTCAAAATTAAAAAAAAAATTTAAAGAAGAACTGGATATGTGACTCAAAAAAAGGGCTGGGGATGTAGCTCAGTGGTAAACTGTTCCTGGGTTCAATCCCCTACTCCCCTCACCAAAAAAAGTAAATCAAACAAGACATAGTTAAGGTCACAATATATTTCTTCCTAATTGTGTAACTCACTCTCTCCCCTTTCAGAAATAGCTCCTACTGGAATTGTGACATTCATCATTTATCACTGTTTAATTTTAGATATCCACACAAATTGTATAAAGAGAAACATTACATTATATAATTTTCCTTGTTTTCAGTTTTAAGCAAATGGTACAATATGGTATAGAATTTGCATTTTGTTAAAGATAATGTTTCTGAGATTTATCTATGTTGACACATGAGCCTTTAGTTCATTCATTTTAACTACTCTTCAGTATTCCATTGTTTGGATGTATTGCAATCTATTAATCCTTTCTTCTGATAACAGGTATTTGAGTATTTCAAGGTTTTCTCTAATGAGGAGACAGTCTCTATGATGGACTGCAAAGATTTTCCTTCCTCTGATGATGGAAATTTTATTAACTGGAGGGATGGAAGTACTGGGGGGGCACAGAGAGAGAAGAGAAAGGAAGATGGTCACACAGATCAACATAGCTGACTCTAAAGACTGGAAAAGGAACCCTAAGAAAAGATATAGGCAGATTCTAGAAGCTCAAAAGGTAAATTCAATTTCACAATTGGTATAGTTATAGCCATCTGATGAAATTTTCCTTTTATCGAAGGTGGTAAATCTTCATCTCTAGTAAAGACCCTACTACCTGATTTGTCTGATATCTACAGAGAAGTTGTAGTTATAATTTGCCTGGTATATTTTTTCCCTCCCTCCATTTTTCCCCTTTATATAGGAATAGTAGGGTTCTCCAGAGGAACTGAAGCAATAGAACATACATATGTAATTATATGAGTGGATTTACTAGTTTGGCTTACACAATCAGAGGCTGAATAGTCCCAGTGTGGCTATCTGCAAACTGGAGAAAGGGAAATCAGTAGCTGCTCAGTCCAAGCAGCTGGAAGCAAAGAACAAAAGGGACCAATGGCTCAGCCTCAGTCCAAGGCTGAAGGCCTGGGAGTTCCCTGAAGAATCACTGATGCAAATCTGTGCTGACAATGGAGAATCTGGAATGTGACATACATGGGCAGTGACAGCAAAAGATGCACCCACTCAGGAGGAGCCGTTCACATATGGGCATGTGGGAGCTTCCCTTGTCTTCCTTCTCTTTGTCTCACCTGGGCTCCCAGCTTGTTGCAGCTTATCGGATGGTGCTACCCACCTTCAGAGCAGATATTCCCTACACAGGTCACTAACCCACAGGCCAATCATCTCTAGAAACACCCTCAGAGACATATGCAGAAGTGCACTTTACCCGTTTTCTGGGCATCTCTCAATCTAGTCAAGTTATCAACCAAGGCTGACCATCTGACCATCCCATATTGGGACAGAGTGCTATAATTTGGATCTGAAGTGTCTCTGAAAGGTTCATGTGGTAAAGTCTTGGCCAACTCCCTGTGACACTACAAGGAGGTGGTGGAACCTTTAGGAAGTGGGTGTAGTAGAAGGAAGTTAGGTCATTGAGGGCATGTTCCTGAAGACCTACTGGGACCTCAGCTCCTCTCTTCTCCTTCTTTGCTTCCCAGCATCCATGAAGTGTCTTTGCCTCATTACATGCTCCCCACCTTGATATTCCACCTCACCATAATAAACACCTAGCAACCGAGACAGCCAACCATGGACTGAAACCATAAGCTAAAATAAACCTTTCCTCATTTTAAGTTGATTTTTCAGGTAGTTTGTCACAGAGATGGAAATCTGACCGACAAAATTGACTTTATTTTTTTAGAGCATTTTTAGGTTGACAGCAAAATTGAGTAGACAGTACACAGTCCATATGTAACTCCATTCTCACCCCCTATATTTTCTCACTATGGACATCTGGAAAAAGAATTGAACACTTGTTACAATTAATGAACTTACTTGATATATTATTATCAACCAAAGTTGGTAGTGTACATTATGGTTGACTCTTGATCTTGTACACTCTACAGATTTTGATAAGTGCATAAAAATATGTATTCACTATTAGAGTATCATACAGTACAGTATCACTACCCTAAAAATCACTGTGTCCATTTATTCTTTTATTCCCACAAGCCAGAGAAATTACTTTTTACTGTCTTTTTATAGTTTTGCCTTTTCCCGAATTTCAAATAATTTGAATCATACACTGTGTAGTCTTCCAAATTGGTTTCTTACACTTAGTACCATACATTTAAGTTTCCTACATTTCTTTCTATGCCTTGGCAGCTTATTTCTTTTTAGTACTGAATATATCCCATTGTCTGTTTGCAAATACACATTTCATTTATCCATCCACCTACTGAAGAATAACTTAGTTGCTTCCAAGTTTTGGCAGTGATGAATAAAGATATTACAAATGTCTATCCGCAAGTTTTTGTTTAGAAAAAATTTTCGCTTCATTTGGGTAAATCACAACATATGTGATTGCAAGGTGTTTTGACAAATGCATGTTTAGTTTTGTAAGAAATCTACAAACTCTCTTCTGAAGTGGCATCCCCATCAGAAGTGTTTCTGCCCCTCCACATTTTGGGCAAAATTTAGTGTGGTCAGTGTTCTAGATTCTAATAGATGAGTTGTAGTATCTCATTGAATTAATTTGTATTTCCTTGATGATGTATAATGTGAATTTATTTTAATATGCCAGATTGCTATCAGCATATCTCATTTGGTAAGGTTTCTGTTAAGATATTCTGTCAGATTTTTTGAAGTTGGGTCATTTGTTTTCTTATTGCTGCGTTTTAAGAGTTCTTTGTATAAAAGGCTCCAAGTCTCATAAAACTACTAAGTAAATTTGTACACTTTATATTTTTCATCCCCATGCCACAGACTAAACATATGACAAAAGTTATTTATTTGATTGAGATTCTTCAAAATCATGGGCAAAATAATTCATATTACATACATATGCATTATATACATTTATATTAATATAAGTAATATAAATAATAAAACCTTCAATAAGATAGTATTTGGAAATGGAACAAAAGCATTCTTTGGATACGTTTTGCATTATAGTCCTTTATTAAACGTGCCTTTTGCAAATATTGTCTCCCAGTCTGTGACTGGTCTTTTTATCTCCTTGACAGTGTCCATCACAGAGCAGAAACATTTTAATTTTAATGAAGTCTACGTTATCCGTTATTTTTTTCATGAATCATTTCTCCCATGCCTTCATTTTTTAAACATTCTGCATCCTTATATTTTAGAATTGTCTCATTACCATCACAGGGCAAGATTTTTTTAAAAAATTCAAATTGTCAATCTATTTTTTAAAGAAAAACTCTCAATCTTTTTACACTAATTATATTTCTTACTACATTTGATTTATTTCCTCAATACTTTCTAACTTCTCTGTCTTGGAATTCTATCTTTATTGTTTGTTTGTTCATTCATTTATTTGTTCGTTTATTTATTTATTTATTTATTCTGTTCTTCATTTATTCGCCTTTCTTTATTTCTTTGTGTCTTCTTTTATTTTTCCAGAAAAAAGTGGAGTGTAAGGGCTCACCATGTAGTCTCTAGACCCTCATAACCTAGGCTTGAATCATATCACTGTCCTTCAGCTCCCAACTGCACGATCCTGATTAATCATAAAAGGAAATGCCTCCCATATTGACATGCAGAGATAATTAAGTATGTAAAAAAGAAAATCAATTATCACAGAGGTTGGCACTATTTGTTACAAAGTATTAATTTCTTATATGATTCGGAAGTGATTCTGTTAATCTTTTAGATGCCCCCCTTAGAATTAACTAAGCAAACTCTAAAGCTAACCTCCATATCTACATTCCTCCCAAAGCATTAACACAGATCCCTGCCCTTCATCTTGTTAGTTGTTTTTGTCACTATTGAGTTCACTTTATTTTTATTTTTTCCCAAATTACATTTTGTTATTTTTTGCAGTAAATGCTAATTTAAATTTAATCATTTGTTTATCAAAACCTGTTCTTGTAATTTCTTCTTGCGTATCATGCCCACCTGGGTTCAGTTTTCTTTTTCTTTAATTGCATTCTATAGAATTAGTTTCTTCAAAGACCTTGTTGTATCTAAACTCTTTAGGCCTCTGTTCATCTGAAAAGGTCTTGATTTTGCTTTCACCCTTAATGATAATTTAGAATTATTCATTCTAAGTTACTAATTGTATGTATTTTATATTTTATTTTACATACAAATTTACATAAAATTATGTATTTTACATAGTTTTTCATTGTCTTCTTTGTGATTTTTTTTTTAAAAAGGCAATCTCA
Source organism: Glaucomys volans (assembly GCA_020662805.1). NCBI lineage: Eukaryota > Metazoa > Chordata > Mammalia > Rodentia > Sciuridae > Glaucomys > Glaucomys volans. The sequence continues at coordinate 467,571 of JAJEJO010004079.1, read as the reverse complement.
GCTTCATTTTAATCCCATGAACAACAGCCTATAAAGAACAATCCAGTAAGCCTATGCCTTGGCTCTGCTAAATTCTGCTTTCTCACATATGTCTTAGTGGTTCAAGATCCACAGGCAAACTCATGACCTATGTGACTGAGAAAAGAGTCTGGAAGCTGTCCACTCTCTGTCCCCTGCTGCAATATCTCCTTTTCTGTTCTTAAAGCTATGTAGGAGTGCACTCTGGAATCTCAGGAGTATTTTCAATTGTCTGACCCTGTGTAATTGCTGCAATGACTCCAACCAGGATACTTGAAGGAGCTCTTGGCTCAGTAATTAAATAACGATGGATAAGATTTTGTTGAAAGGAAAAAAAAAATATGAGGAAATGGGGTATAAAGGATTACTGATGCTCATGTTAGCATATATTTGAATGGTGTTGTGTCCACTGACAGCAGGGAAAACATCAACTTGGACATAGGTAGATCTGGAGAGGAGGAAAATAGCTAAATGGATTAAAAAAAGAAATTCAGACAGAAAGAAAGTCAGCCAAGATTCCATGTCTTGGCTGCTTTTGGCTGCTTTGGCAAAAATAAGAGTAACTCAGGAAAAGCATGAATCCTCTGGTCCACCAAGCTGCCACAATTGATTCTGTCTGTAAGGGTAAAGGACATGACAATATCAACTAGTGCAGTTTGTTTTTTTGCTTTTTTTTTTTTTTTTTTTTTTTTTTTTTTTTAATGACACTGTTATTCTGCCTACCTCACAATTGCTGAAAACCCTCTACTGGCTCTGGGCAGGATGGTGGGATGGGTAAGGATGAGATCACAAGATATCTGATACATGGCAACATTCTTTTTGTTTGTTTGTTTTTGGTTCATTGTACACAATGGAGTACAACTATTGTTTTTCTGGTTGTACATGAAGAATCATACCACGTACAGTAGAATCATACCATTTGTGTATTCATACATATACATAGGGTAATGATGTTTGTCTTATTCTATTATCACTCCTTCCCCACTCCTTCCCCATCCCTCATTTTCCTCTATACAATCCATCCTTTCTCCATTCTTGCCTTACCTTCCCCCACCCCTATTATGTGTCATCAACCACTTATCAGAGAAATCATTCGACCTTTGGTTTTTTGGGATTGGCTTATTTCACTTAACATGATATTCTCCAGCTTCATCCATTTACCTACAAATGCCATAATTTTATTATTCTTTATGGCTGAATAATATCCCATTGTGTATATATACCACAGTTTCTTTATCCATTCATCTATCGAAGGGCATCTAGATTGGTTCCACAATCTAGCTATAGTGAATTGGACTGCTATAAACATTAATGTGGCTGCATCACTGTAGTATGCTGATTTTAAGTCCTTTAGGTATAGGACAAGGAGTGTGGGATAGCTGGGTCACATGGTGGTTCCATTCTGAGTTTCCTAAGGAATCTCCATACTGCTTTCCAGAGTGGCTGCACCAATTTGCAACCCCACCAGCAACATATGAGTCTATCTTTTTCCCCACATCCTCACCAACACTTACTGTTCCTTGTATTCTTGTTAATAAACATTCTAATTGGGGTGAGATGATATCTTAGGGTAGTTTTGATTTGCATTCCCTTTATTACTAGAGATATAGAACATTTCTTCATATATCTGTTGATTGCTTGTAGATCCTCTTCTGTGAAGTGTCTGCTCATTTCCTTAGCCCATTTATTGATTGGGTTATTTGTGTCCTTGCTATAAATTTTTGAGTTCTTTATAAATTCTGGAGATTAGTGCTCTGTCTGAAGTGTGTGTGGCAAAGATTTTCTCCCACACTGTAGGCTCTCTTTTCACATTGTTGATTGTTTCCTTGACTGAGAAAAAGCTTTTTAGTTTGAAACTATCCCAATTATTGATTCCTGCTTTTATTTCTTGTGCTTTGGGAGTCATGTTAAGGAAGTCTGGTCTAAGGCCCATATGATGAAGATTTGGACCTACTTTTTCTTCTGTTAATAGGGTGCAGGGTCTCTGGTCTAATTCCCAGGTCCTTGATCCATTTTGAGTTGAGTTTTGCACAGGGTGAAAGATAGGGGTTTAGGTTTCATTTTGCTGCATATGGATTTCCAGTTTTCCCAGCACCATTTGTTAAAACATGGTAATATTCTAAACATGGCAACAACATGTCTTTTGCAGAAATCTGGACACCCCAACATATTGAATTAGTTAAAAGCAGAGGTTTGTATAAAAAAATTAAAACAAAAAACCTTGATACAAGGAATATTCCAACTCCACCCTTATATGATAAATTGAATATTCTTGAGGGTGCAGGAATGTTGAAAATACAGGCACCTTCAGCTTGATTATATAATAAAGCATGCTCCAAATGTACAAATGTAGGCCTTCTACCCAAGAAATGATTGATGTGATCAACTGAGTTCCAAATTCTTGGAATTCTTGTGTGACTCTCCTTTTAGGAGTGTAAAAATAGGTAAAAAAAGGTTGTTGCAGATCTACAGGCTGAACTCCTCCAAATGGGTTGAATGATGGAAAAAAGATCAGAAATATTTAGAAGGAAGGGAATATTAAGAATCAAAAGGATGGAAAAAATCTTCAGAACAGTAAATGGGATGAAATTGTCCAGATGTCTAATTTAAATGTGGAAAAGGAGGTGACAAATAGAGTAACTAGTGAAATTTTAATAGATTGCTATAAAGAATATGTGATCTGACAGCTCAATCAACTTTTCAAACTATAATGAAAATGGAGCATAGTTTTTCAATTTTCCTAGCTTGAGATAAATTTTTAAATATTCTATGAGGACACACATACTAAAGAATCTTCAGAACTAATGTTAATTAAAGCAGTGTGAGTTAAAAGAACATACATCAGGTTGGTCCCAGAGTGGAGGAGTGTTGCTGACCCAGCAGGCTACCTGAGATGGTTTGCATTGATGTGGTGAGATCGCAGATGTGACCAAGAAATTTTATTTCAATTGTTCTACACTGGTTCATCATATACTGTCATACATAAATCTAATAAATGTGAAAAGACAATAATGTAATAACACTAAGGGAATGTAGAAATTATCAGTGGCTTAACATAGAGACTGTGGCTCAAAGTAGAATTTATGTACAAAAGTTATTTATGGTTGTTCTGCCAGAATGTATTGTTGGGATGTCTGTGACATCTCGATGGCAATGGAAAGAGAGACAGGCAGGAAACTCTTCCCGTACTAAAATAATTGAAGGAAAGGATGTTGTAAACAAATTGCTTTTTATCCTCCCTTCATTGGGCACATGCTTTAGTCAACTTTTCATCACTGTGACTAAAATACCTGAAATGAATAACTTAGAAGAGGAAAAGTTTATTTTGGCCTAGGATTTCAGAAGCCTCAGCCAATGGTTGGCTGATGTCATTGCACTAGATCTAATGTGCGGTAGAACATCATGGCGGAAGAGTGTGGTGGAGAAAAGCTCTTCAGACAGATAGGAGGCAGAGAGAGAGAGAGAGAGAGACAGAGAGAGAGAGAGAGAGAGAGAGAGAGAGAGAGAGAGAGAGAGAACGAGAAGCCAGGGACAAAATATATAATCCCCAAGGCAGGACTCCAATGACCCACTTCCTCTAGCCACAATCTACCTGCCTACAATTACCACTCAGTCTGTTCAAATTATTAAGCCATCATGTGAATTAATCAACTAAGTAGATAACAGCTCTCATAATCTGATCATCTTACCTCCTGCATTAACACAACACATGAGCTTTTGGGGAACACCTTGTATCCAAACTATAGCAGCATGCTACATGGAAACCTTTTAAATGAACTTACCCACTTAAGTAGTTGTTTTAGTTTGCTGTTTTGCCACTGTGACTGAAAGACCTGACTGTGACAACTGTAGAGGAAGAAAAGTTTATTTGAGGACTCACGGTTTCAGAGGTTTTAGTCCATAGAAGTTCGGCTCCATTCCTTGGGGCTCCAGGTGAGGCAGGACATCATGGCAGAAGAGGGTGGCAGAGCGAAGCAGCTCACATGTTGATCAGAAAGCAGAGACAGAGAGAGACTCCTCTCTCCAGATACAAATATATTCCCCAAGGTCACACTCCAATTCCCACCTCCTCCAGTCACACCCTATCACTTCAGTTACCAGTTAATTCCATCAGGGATTAATTCACTGATTAGGCTAAGGATATAACCCAATCATTTCTCCTCCAATCTTCTTTCATTGTCTCACCTGTAAGCTTTTGGGAGCTATCTCACATTCAAACAATAACAAGTGGCTAATTTAAAACAACATAGCATAACTGGGAATCTTCAATGTTTCTGATTTGATTAAGGATATGTTAGATCAAGTATAACTAGTACCCACTGAATACCTTTTAAATAGTTGTATGGTCTATGAGAAAAGTTGTCAAATGCTAAAGGTTAATCATAGACTATGGAGGACTGAATAAAATGGTCATTCCAGAGCATCAGCCACAGCTGGTAGAAGTTAACAGAGCTAGAGTGCCAGAGTTGAGAAGAACTGGCATTCTCTAACCCATCTAATGGTTTGTTTCTTATTTCTATTATGGAAGAAAGTCAAAGTCTATGTACACTCATGTGGGTCGAGTCCAATATAGTTGTACTGAGATTCCAAAAGGATATTTAAATTCTTCTGCTTATCACCACAACCTGTTGAAAAGAGGCTTTGATTTGAATCAATCAAAACATACTGTTATTCATTATTCTGATTATAAAATGTTGACTTTAATTGGAAGGTCTAGTTAAGAGAACGGCTGATACGGATTAATCAGAACACTATCAAGCACTGGCTAATTGACTACTTAAAACACAGGGCCAAGAACTCAGGAACATTTACAGGAATTATTTGGGCCAGAGACATTAGCAACATTCCTCAAACAACCAAAAATAAGCCACTATCTCTTCCTGCTTAAAAATTGGAACAAAAAAATTGATTGATTTGCTTCATAAATCATGAATGTCTGTAAATTTTATTAAAGTGACCAGGAAAAAATAAACCTGGATTTGAATGAGGCTGTGACCAATAGTAGCCTCTCTTGAGCATAGCAGAGTCATTAACCAGTGGATGCTTTGGGGGCATTCAACTCCAATGAGACTTAAATTTATGTTACAAGTGTCAGCAACTTCACCTACTCCCTAATGCCTTTGCTAAAATCCTGCTACTGCCTCCGAGTGGTAACCACTGGAATTTTGAACTAAAAGTTTTTCTGAGGCAGTCCCTAGTTATGCTGTCTTTGAAAAGCAAACTGTTCTTGTACTATGAGTTAATTACACTTGCATCAATTATGGAAGGACATAAAATTATTTTAATTATCTTAACACACTAAATACCTATCATGGCATGCATTACATTTAAATGACATTCTAATAGAGAAAAATCCAGTAGTTACTCATCAAATGGAAATGGTATATATATGTACATGAGACAGAAGAACTGTAATACATTACAAGATATCTTCCATGGCTTTGGACACTGTGCTAGATATCCCAGATAACATCTCCAGCCCCTACTAGCTGAATGTGCCCCTACCAACGACCAGTTCTCAGAGGATGTCACACGAGCAACATGATTCACAAAGGCTACTTCAAGAATGGAAGAACAGCACTGGATCTAGAAGGCATTGTGACAGGCCATTCATTGTATAATGAGTGGAGAATGTAAAGATGAATCTACTCAGTAGATTCTACTCAGAATCTACTCAGGATAGAATTAATAATCAATTCAATTCCCAGCACTGAAAAAAAAATAATTATCATGTTTTCTCACTATAACATTGAGGAACCAGAGCATAAAAATAATAATATGGTGTGTATTTTTACTGATTTTGCAGTAATAGCCAAAGAACTATAAATATGATTCCTAAAATGGGTCTTAAGAAATAAAGGTAAGAAGTACCTTGGGGCTTGGTGCCATATTATATATATTTTATGTAGCAGGAAAATCTAAGTGGGGGTCAGTTGAGTCCATCAAAAACAAACAAACAAAGCTATCCCCTTATAGATTCATTTTTTTTAAATGTGAGTAAAAAATTGCATAGTCACATGATGAGCCATCGTGGAGGCTTTTGAACAAGGAAATGATGGGCAGTGAAAGATGTATCCTACCATCCCTCATCTGATGATAAAAGATTCTGGGAGGTCTTTGATCTGTTTGGAAGTCTCAGACCTCTCTAATGTTTGCTTCTGCATTGTGTTAGCTTCATTTAAAGCTTTATATGAATCTAACTTTTGTAGTCTTATGAATCCTATCAATCAACTGGTTCTGTATAGTTAACATAGTCACCTAAATCAAATTTTAAAACATTTTCAAAGAGCAGTCCTATTTTTTTAGGCTGTCTAATCTTGTTGTAGTTTAGTCTTTTGATGGTGAGTTTTCCTTCGTGTTTTTATCTGGTTTTAATTTTGTCCTAATCTTCAGTGGAACTTTACATGAAGGATTCCTGTGCAGCTAGGTTGAGAGGTGTTTTTCTGTAAAATAGTTCGTAGTTAGCTTTTGTAAGTTGTCCCAGGGATTCAACTTCCAGAGGAAAATTTTATATATTAATTTAGCAGTTTAGAGATTTCTATATCTCATTTGATTCTCTAATTAGAAAGCGCTTAATAAGACAGGGTACAAACATGGCAAGAGAGAGGTCAGTAAAAATGGCACAGCAAGAAATTCCAGAAGTTGTCTGTGCCCAGAAACACTGGAAACCTCAAAAATCTGTCAGAATCGACCTTATGGGTTGATTTGTATAGCCAAGTGTTTACAGCATACAAATAAACTTTACAGAAGAAAGTTTATGAAGCAGGGTGGGAGAGGGTGGTTTGGGGAAATTATCTTTGTTGTACCCAACTCTCCAGGATGCTGAGACAGTCTTGAAAATGGCAGTCCATGTTCCTGGTGTGTGTACCTGGTTCAGAATGGAGCAGTGTGGATCTGTTCCCAAGGAATTACATCTGTCTGTTTTGACCTTTCTTTGGATTCACGAAAGATTGATACGAGGTGCTTGCTTTATTTCACCTAATTCAGAGATGTTTCAAGTCTGAGAAGTACCTATGGAGCATGTTCTTGTAAAACACTGAAAGGAAAGGAACAATGCAGTCTACCTATAACATGAGATAACAGTTGTATGAAAAAACAGTCATGTCTTAAGCCAGAGAGGAAAATAAGGGAAATGAGGTAATTTGGGAAATAAGGGCTCTGAAACCTTCCAGACACAAGAGAAAAATCTAACAATACCTTGCCCAGGGCAGGATGCATGCTGAAAGACCTGAGAAGAGAATACACTTCACATCTGGCTGGTTTTTAAACTCAGAACAAACAGGAAGTCAAAGTAAGGTAGGTGTAGGTGTTAGTTTGAATTGTCAATCTGATTGGATTAAGAGATGCGGATGATGAAGAGGCCTCTGGATGTATCCATGAGGGCATGACTAGGAATGATTGGAATGTGGGATAGTGAACTGAAGTGGAGACCCTCCCTAAATGTGGGTGGCACTGCCCAATAGGATGGAATAAAAGCTGGAAGAACAAGGAAGCAAATGCAGATGCAAGCTCTGCTCTTCTTGAACAGATTTTTGATTGCTGCTTCCATTGTCTGAGGATATTGACTCTCACTTCTTCACTCTCCCAAAGCGGACTCTGCCAGTGATTGTCTGGGAAGTTTCCAGAAACCTTGATCTTGGACTAGGGTAACACTGTTGGTCTTTCTTGTTCTGGGGCTTCCGCGTCTTGGATTACGCAGCTGCTGGTTCTTCCAGCTCTCCAGCTGCAGACAGCTATGGTGGACTATCCAGTTTCTGGCCGTGTAAGCCAATCTAATAAATCCCCTTTTATAATCATACTTCCTGTTGATTCTGTGCCTCTAGAGAACCCTGACTAACACAGCAGGATCATAAATGGCCTGGCTAAGTATTGAGAGAGTACCCCCCAAAATAGCCAAGGAGCAAGACCCAGAAAGGATTATTTTCTTTTTCTCTTCCCTTTTCTCCCCTCTTTTCTTTCATTTTGTTTTTGTTCTCAGTGCCAGACTTAAAACAACAACAATAACAACAAAAAAAAACTGTCAAATCAATAGTTTAAGGAAAAGACACCTCAGACACTAAGCTAAATACACCTCAGAAATCACACATGACAAGAAACACAAAGTTTGAAAAAGTTGCTTATAAATTCACCAAACAATACAGCACCACAACAAGCATAAATGATAAATCTTGAACAGAGAAGAATCTAACTTTCAGATTTACTATATTATAATATTCAGAATATTCAATTTTCTACAAAATACTACGGGACATGATAAGGATTCACTCACAAGGAATGAAGAAGGGGCAGGAGGAGATGGGAATGGAGTAAAGAATTCATCTCTGAGGATACAGACACCAGACTCTTACCAAGGACTTTAAATCAGCTGTCAAATGTGCTTAAACAGCTACAGGATATCGTGGCCAAAGAGCTACAGGAAAGAATAAGGACAACTTCTCAACAAAAAGAGAATATCAATACAGAGGCCAAAATTATAAGAAGGAAACAGAAAATTTAGAGCAGAAAAGTATAATAACTGAAATTGAAAATTCATTACAGGAGTTCCAGAAAGATTTGAGCAAGCAAAGAGAAGAACCAGAAAACTTAAAGAGAGGTCAGGTAAATGATTCAGTCTGAAGTGTCAGAAGGAAAAAGAATTAGAAAAATGAATAGAGCCGAAGACACTTGTGAGACATCAGCGAGCATGTCAACTTGTGCATAACCTAGAAACAGAGAAAAGGGGAGTGAAAAAACAGATTTTTAAATGCTTTCAACACAGAAAAGATAAGTAAATGAAGTGATACATATGTTGACTAGATTGATTTAATTATTTCACAGTCCATATGTATATCTAAATATTGCAATGAATCCCACCAATATGTCATAAAAAGGGGAAGAAGACACAAAAATTAATATTAGAAATGAAAGTAGAGACATTATTACTGACTTTATAAGAAGCCAGTCGCAACACATAACATGCTATATTATTCAATTTATATTAAATGTTCAGAATAGGCAAATTTCTAGAGGTAATAGATTATCAGTTGCCTAGGGTTGGTGGGAAGGATACTGAGTGTCTTTTGGGCAGATGAAAACATTCTTCTCCAACAGATTGTGGACATAGACACATAAATCTGTAATTATTCTGAAAATTATGGAAATATACATTGCAATGGGGTGAACTGTACGGTATGTGATTTACATCTCAAAAAGTTGTTAAAAAATAAATTCATGAATCAAAAAAAAGTTAAAATGTGTTAAGAGTAGTTTTGATTTAGCATTAGAACTTTGAGGAGGAAATGGTGACAATTACACAGAACTGAGCAAATGAAGAAATAGAAAAAGAGACAAGAGAGACATTCATAGCTTCCAGTGACAACAAAATTCTCTTCAAGGGAGGACATTATAGAGAGTAAATATGGACCAACTGAGGATTATAATTCAGAAATAATTACAATGGGAAGGGAAATGTAGGTATGGTGTACAGTGGGGGAGAGAATGTGAATGAATCAAATCCCTTTCTGTTGGTCATTAATAGTCTCCAAAACAGAAAAACTCAAGGAGTAAGACTGCATGCACATTATTTAGATTTCTATATGTAAATGCCTCTAGTCCAAAGGAGGTTAAAATAGCTGCAGAGCAGGAGTCAGAGGGGCACAGGGACTCTATTTTGCATAATCAGTCTTCAATAATTATATTTTTAAGCATATGCACATTTACATTTTATTTAAAAATTAAATTTAAAGAATGCTATGACAAATACCCTTAATAAATATCTAACGAGAAATACTTTAATGAATCACAAGAAAGCATGTCATCACAGCAAAGGAAATTGTTTCCCTTGTCTTCCTCACCCTTCCCATTATTTTTTGATGATAATAGACCAAATTCATTCCTAAGTAAAAGACAATTAGCCCAAAGGAGTTTGACTGCCTCTGACTTCACGGCTGGCACTATAAAATATAAAAGAGGAGAAAAGAAAGGATGGGAAATTAACAAGGAGACCATTGTAGAAGGTTATTAATCAAGAAAGCAAAAATAGAATTTCAATGACTTTAAGCTAATTTAGGAAATGACATCCTGGTGATAATTGCAGTAGATTGCCCTACGATGACACCTAATGTTCACTGAGAGCTGCAAGAAAAGTTTGACTACTGACCGGGCAGGAAGTCAAGTTAGGTCAACCAGCTGTGTGGGTGTTCTTACTCAATGAGTTCCTTAAAAAAAAAAATAGGTCAGATGCTCAGCAAATACACATAAGTCATAGCAATTAAACACCGAGAATGGCACTTGTTTGGATGAATAAGTCTGTGTTTTTGAAAGTAACCTTTCCACAAGTCAATAATACAAGCAATGGGAAAATGTAAAAATGCATCTTTCTAATTAATTTCACTGGGTGACCCACGAAAAATTGGTGCAGTAGAGATACATGTGACAATTAAGACACTTTGTATAGATGTTTAGATTAGGTACAGTTGTATCTTCCTTACATGATATCAATAGATCATTTTCACAGATAATGGGACAGTACTTCCCTCCTAAGTTGCTCTGAGACAGAACTGAAAAGCAAGACCAGAGCATTCATCTTCCATCTTCCATTCAAAAATATATTCCTATAGAAAGCTTTTGGGGGCATTGTCTTTTGTTCACATATAACCCACTCAAAACTTATTTATATTGAAATTAAATGGCAAAGGGTTTTTTTTTTCTTTTCCTACAAATAGAGTGACATTTATCAGCACATCAAAAGCTGGTTAAGGTTAATATTTGACTAGGCATTAAAGGAAAAAAGAAGCACAAGCCCATGGGGCTTAAGATTTTCAATATATCAGCTCTTGATTAGCACATCAGATAGAGCACTGCTGCGCTCTGTTGCTAAGAAGGCATTGTGATCACCCTTTTCCCATTTCCATGACAATGATATTAGAGATATAAAATTATGAAAGACCTTCAAATGTCAGTTTGGTTCAGTCTGTTTCACCGTCTGACCCAATTTTTCCAGTTAGGTTGCAAACTTTGTCTCTTCAGACCCAGCTGAAATTTAATCAGGTAGAAATGTTGGGAAAATTGCTGAATATTCAGACGTGATTAGGAATAAGTGTAATTCACCTACGAGTAAAGACTAAAAAGGATCTCATTAAATTGCATTTCTCTTCAGGTGACTTTTCAAACACAGTAGACGGGAATAGATCATCACTGGGATGTTGAACTGGTTGGTATTCCTTGGGAACAAATCTGAGGAACGTGCACCTTTTGTGGGTTTGCGTGGTGTAAAGGGAGGTACCATGTGTGGGATAGAGCCGTGCATTTGTGTCTCCTCATCTAAAATGCTGCCATCCCTAAAAGTGTTGGATGTATTTCCCGAAATTCAACTGTCACAAATGCTGCCATTTGAGAAGGTTACGCTGCTTAAGAGTCTGAAACTCTTGGCATTTGAATATACGGTTCTTCAAAATGGGAATATTTTGGAAATAAGGAAAGTTTATATTTTCAGCAGAGACTTTCTGAGTGTTGTTTTTTCCTCTTGAACTGAGAACAGCAAGGGTAACTCAGTGCTGTAAGAAAAACCTCCAAATAAAAGCCCTGTCTCATAGCCTTTCTTAGTTCTCAGATCTCACTTTGCCCAGTTCAATATTTCTCTATCCATCAAAGAATAGCTTTGAAAAACTTGATTTATTAGCATTATGGAAAGATTATTTTTTTTCCTTTTCCCTCTTTTTAATTTACACTAAGAATAGTAAAAGAAATAGCTGCTTAATCCTTTTCAAAAGAAATGTCATTATTTCTTTTCAAAATATTTTATATAGTTTATGACTCAGTCATAAATCATCACACTCAATGAACAGAGGAACACTATTATGAGTAGTTAGGAACAGTTGCTGATCCAGAAATTACAAATAAATATTTTATACTTAAGATCTGTGTTACAGGAATCAAAGATAAGAAAGTGCCATTGATTCTCACTTCGTCCTCAACAACTGAATAAATCTTACTCCAAGCCCAACTCAAGAAGCATGAACTTAAATTCTTGGAGTTCATTGTTTCCTCCTCTTTATTTTATAGTACTTTGTTGCTTCTTATGTACTATTTTTCCTTGATTTTAACTCCTCTACAGACCACGAACCCCTCCAAGCCATTGGATCTGTCGTGCTTATTGGTACAATCTTAACATTCACTCGTTGATTCCTTCATCCTACAAATTATTATTGAGTATGTATTACGTTTTAGGCAATGTGTTAGGCACTGAGGTAAAAATAAAGTTAAAAATAAAATAATTTCCTTCTCTTCAAAGCTTCAGTCTCATGAAGAAGATAGGTATGGCATGGCATTTATTTGTTTGATTCTTAATAACTAATGATAAATGTTAAGACCCAAATGCACCTAACACTATGATGGTGGCAAACAAGAAGACACAGGTAGTGGAACCGGTGAAGCTTAAACTGACATTGAAGCATGAGAATAAGTAAATTGATTTAAATAATGGTGCAGGAAGCTATAGGCTGAGAAAAAGTTCTGGAAAATGCTATGTGTGAGAGGAACCAGTTAGCTCTGTTGCCAGAATGACTGGAACACCAACTGAGGGTTTGAGGATGAGAAGCAAGTATGAACAGCAAGGGTCCTGTGGTTATTGCTGACGCTCTCATAGTGTGCCTTCAGAGCAAAGTGGTCATTGAAGTGAGAAAATGAAGCAAGGCCTGTCTTTGCTCTGGATTTTACACGAATTGTTAGTTGCAGTTTGGAAATGAGATTGAAGCAACATAAGAACGGTTGGTGGAAGCCAAAGAACACGGATTTCTATTGTTTAAATCTGGCATGACCCTCAAAGGTACATGTGTTGAAGACTTGGTCCCCAGCTGTTGGCACTCTTGGAAGACAGTGGAAAGTGTAGTAGATGGGGCCTGGAGGCAGGAAGTAACTCAGTGGAGGACATGAATTTGAAGGGTCCATTTGGTTCTCTTTCTCTGCTTCCTGGCCACCATGAGGTGAGCAGCTTTGCTCTTCCATACTCTTCCTGCCATGATGTTCTGCGTCAACACAGACTTAGAAACAATAGAGCCAACTGACCATGAACTGAAACCTCTAAAATCATGAGCCAAAATAAGCTTTTCTCCATTAGGTGGATTTTCTCAGGTATTTTGCCACAAGAATGAAAAGTTAACACCAGATCCTAGCCCACTTTCTGATCATTGATCTGTTAGATCGTCCCCAAATATATACTTTAGTGGTTTACCTTCCCTGATTTTTACAATCAGATGAAATGAATTTCAGTGGGGCCCAGCCCGGAATGTAAGAATTCACTGAGATTTTGGAAGTCAAGAAAGTTTGTGTAAGTAATGATGGTTATTAGAAAAAAATTATTTTAAAAGCATTAGATTTATTTTACTCAAAGGTGTTGTAGATACATACTGCTAATCCCTTCTTGATAGCTATTTTGTGTGTTCAATTGTTTTTGTATGTAATGAGAGACGGAATATTCAAATAGACAATAGCCAGATCATATATAAAATAGAACTTGCTCAGCACCTAGCTTTAGGAGATAAACTCATGATCTGCATTAATTAGCTGTGGAATTCAGTCTGCTATCCATAATCAAAACTTATTGGAAGTCAAACTGCTATCTTTAGCAATAATCCCAGAAATGAAATACTAATGATAGGATCAAAATGTCCAGAATTAATAATAGAAAACTTCCCTAACTTTTTCCTAGACCAACCAGGGGAAACCAAATTTGTGCTCCTAACCAATCTTACAGAACACCCCACTTCCAGTTTGACCACATACAGCATCTCTCTGCCAACAGCCTCCCATCATGGCACACCTGAAATTTTCCCTCTTTTCAACTGCAAGTTTCTCTAGTCCTTTGTCTGCTTTGTGTCTGTGCCAAATCAGAAGTGATGATGGTTGATTTCCTTGCCATGACAAGTTCTGAATAAGTAGTCTTTGCTTCTTCTCATTTGGTCGATCTTTCTTAACTACCACAGTGGACTGTGTAGTCACTAGAAGACATATAGAGTTAGCTGTCTAAATCAGCCAGCTTCCTGTTACTATAACAAAACATGTGGGATGATTGACATATATAGACGAAACGTCTGTTTAGCTCACAGTTCTGGAGGTTTCACTCCAAGATTGGGCAGACCCAAGGTTTTGGGAGTAGGAGTGCCAGATGACAATGGCAAGGAACATGTGGCGAAGGGACAATGGTGACTCCATCAGACAAGAAGCAAAGAGAAAGAGCAATGCGAGGCTGTCCCACTATCCCCATGGTCCCACTATTCCTGTCAAGGGTACCCCCCGCACCCCAGTGATCTAAGGATCTTCTGCGAGGCTCTATTAACTAAAGGTTCCACCAACTCTTAATAGCACCACCCTTGGGACCAAGACTTTAACATTTAGGACTTTAGGGGACAATTATCCAAATCAAATACTCATTTGCTGCTTCTAGCAACACATCTATTTCCTCAGGACCTGATATATTGAATGGTAAGTTATGTTTTTGAGGTAGTATTATGTAAATGTATGTGCATATGTTAGAGAAAGAGATGAACACAGAGAAGGAAAAAATACAAAAGGAAAGAACAAGCAGGATGTTTAGGCGTGGGAGATTGGTCAGGGTTTTTTATTTAACCTATTTCTATTGAGTATCCATATTATGGAAAGCACCATTTAAGACTTTTTTTGATTTGTAGGAAATAAACCAAAGATCTGTGTCCTAGTGGAGCTTACACTGTAGAAAGACATACACCATGAACAACATAATAAAAAGATTTTATTGCATTTTAGGATCATAAAAGGAAAAAAAAAAAAAAAAAAAAAAAAAAAAAAAAAACCCGGCAAGATAAGGAGGCTGCCAGGATTCCAGGTAGAGAGTAAATTAAATAGGCATTCAGGGAAGGCCACATTGTGAAATGGACAGTTGAACAGAAACTTGAAGAAAGTGAAGAAGATTTAGATGAACAAAAATATACGAGGGGATGTGTGTTGGGCTGAGGAGTTCTAAAACAAGGATCCTGAGGTGGAAAGGTCCCTGATGTGCTCTGCAGCAAGTTGGTGGAGTGCCTGACTAGAGCTGAGTCAGCAAAGGGGACCAGAGTAGGAGACCAAGCCAAGAAGTAACGAGGTGTGTGTAGAGCAGAGGGAGGCAGAGCTTTTGGGAATGTTTGCTTTTGATCTGAGTGAAATGGGGAATGGCTGCAAAGCTCAAGGCCAAAGAATGCCTCAAATTTTAACCAGCTTTTCTGTAACTGCATTGAGAATAAACAATTCTAGAGGAAAGAGTGGCATGAGTTTTCTGTTTAGATTTATACCCTAAAGTACGCAATGATATAGACATTTGCACAGTGGCTAATACTGTAACTAGACAATTCTGGAAACCCCTATTCCAAAGATATCACTATCCTGGAAGTCTTACAGTTTCATATTCCTCCATTACTTCTTCCAATTCCATCCAACTAGAGACCAGGCCAAGCCAAGCTACCCCTTCTCTCTTAGTTTGACTCTTCTAGAAATTTTATAACCTTAAAAAAGACATATGACTTCAAATAGACTTATATTAAAACAAATGTAATGCCCAATTTACAGATAAAATTATTAGGGCATCCACTCCACAATTTTCAGTTTATGTGATAATTATACCCAACATCAGACCATCACAAATAATTAAGCACAATGCACTGAATCACTTGAGGCAATTAAAACATATCATTGTGATATCTCCTAATCTGTAAGAGGGACATCTAGAAAATAAATGTTTGACTTAAGTCATCATATCAATCTTGAGCTTGAAGAACCTTACCCCTTTGGACCCTTCAACCATTGTCTTTGTCCTAAAAGCCCTGTAGTTACATGTTAAAGTGAGGGTTAAAAGGAAGGTAACAGACTGATATCAATAGAAAAATAAACACACATGCACAGGGAGCTGACTACTTGTGCCATAAATGAAAAACAGAAAATGTGTGATTCAGAGGAATGTGTTACCTGAAAATTCAGTCCATTTTGTAACTAATCTCATGTGTAGACAAATTTGAAATGGAGGAATGCAAAAAATATTACATTTTGGCATCAAGATGTTCTTTGTATTTTCAATGAAAGGAAAAATGTACAAATCCAGAAAGAATGCATGTCCAGATAACCTAGTTATGGCCCATCAGCAAGGTATTCCTTTCCAACCATAAATATTTCCTGATGGTGGAGAGATATTCCAAGAATATCAAGATATTCAAATTAAAGAAACAAAGAGCCATCTTTACTTACTACTGTTTCTGATGCTGCTTTAGCAACATATTTGCAGAATACAAAATGGTCTTTTCACATTCACATTTTTAGCAGAACTAAAATCCTTCACTTGAATTTCAAATGCATGTGACTTTCAATGATACACTATTTAAAAAAGCTAAAATACATATTTTAAATAACCCTCTTTCCATCACACTTATTCAACAGACAGGTGACAAGCCATTAAATTAAATGCCAGAAGATTTTAAAAAAAGCCTAGTTGAAATTGTTGCTTAAAAAATTTAATTCTTAAACAGCTTTTGCAACTCTTCTTTCTCCTTTTCAAGAACTTTATTGAAAATAGTATTAAACATACAAATGGGGATTATTAGGGCAACATTAAAAGAATTGTTACATGACAGAGACCATGCATGTTCTTCCTTCTCTTTTATTAACTTGTACAGGCTGTGCATATGGCCCCAGAAGAAAGGCCATATTTCTAGGCTTATTTTGCAGTCAGGTGTGGCCATGCAACAAAGTTGTGGCCAAGGGAATGTGAACAGAACTGTTCGCATTAATGGGAAGGAGAGTGTCTTCTCATGAATCCTTCTCCACTGGCTGGAATGCAGAGGTTTTGGCAGCCCATTCTGGACGTGAAGTTAAGAGCAGTACTCAAGAATGAAAGAATGGCGGAACAAAAACAGAAGTGTGAACCATGGATGGCTGTGGGAAGCAGAGCTTTGATACCAACAGAGACTTTTAGGTAAGAGAGAAATAAATTCCAGTCTTTTAAAACATTACTTTGGGTTTCTCTGTCTCGTGGCAGAAATTCTATCACCACTAATACACATTATGAACACACCTTGTGCTCCTGAGAGTAGAGATGTAAGAATCTAGGCGTGGCATAGAAGCACACGGCTGCGTTCACACCCCACTTCGGTCACTTTCAGTGTCTGCTTTTCAGAGCAAATTAGTTTATTTATTTGGTTCTCGCATTTATTTATTTTGGGATGATAGTAAAAGTGAATTCATAGTTTCGATGGGAATCAAAATATCTTATAAGGTGAATAAAACTATAGAAATTTTAGTTTTTATAGTTTTATGCCTATTTTTAGTTTGTAAACAAACAGCACAAATTCTCTTCACTGGCGTTAAGTTAATAGCAAAGGTATATATCTTGATATTGTTTTTGTTGGTATTTATTAATTTATTGGTAAAACATAGGTGATAAAGATGATAAAAATTAGTGTGATTTTTTTTTTTGATGTTTTGTCCTCAGAGAACTGGACGCAGAGGTATACACTCCAAACCTTTTACAGTGTGAATATAGGACAGCAGGGACAACTTGACGGTCTGAGGTTCTTTCTTGCTGTGTTATTTACTGTTACTAGTCACTCCTTGCCATTGTTGGCCCATGCATTTCCTTTTCATATAACATTTCTGGACAAGACCAGGTCAAGATTCATTTTGCCAGGAATAAAATCAAGGCAATCCCTTAGTCCCTAGAATCCTTAATAGGAGCTTCCCATTGCCAGTCAGAATCTCATGGAGCAATGTCTCACAGTCCCAGAAGTTCAGTACTTGCCACTCTGCGTTCTTTCATACATGTGGGTTTTCACTGCTACTGTGATTGAAGATACCTAATCAGTGGTGTGCTTCTGTTTAGGGAAGCCTTTATTTGAGGGTTTCTGTTGCTTAAAACATGCCCAGCATTCAAAACATCTTGTTCTTACTGGGTAAAGAGGAGAATCAGAATCAGAATCAATGTCCAAATGACCCCCTTTAGCATCTCTCCTTCCAGGAGTCAAGCCTGTTTCCCCAGTACACATGTATATTCTTATGTGCATGCTTGAGCAAATATTTTTTAGCATGATTCTGTTGTATACACATGTCCTTAACAACACATCACAGTACATTGCAATAATCTACAAACATTGATGAAAATATTTTCATCCACTATCATCTCCTTCTAATATACACACATAGTGCATTTTAATAGACCCTAAAATTTGACTCTAGCGTAAGTCAAAAGTATAATTTACCAGGTTACACTATAACTACAAGAGTCTCTAAATAGTCCCATAATCCTCTGTGAATATGAAGGTAAACAATGACATTAAAACACAGAAGTAACCTCTGGTTAGGTTTGAAATCCATTTTCTTTAATATTCAAATGAACTTTGTTTTTTGAAGATTTAGAGATCCTAATACTTGATCTTCAAACTTGCTGAGAAAAAGTAACCATGAAGATCTAACACAAAGGAAGCCCAGAGTTCATCTTACTTTATCTTTACTGGAACTTGAACGCAAAGCTTATGCTAGAACATGAATGGACCAGGTTCTCTGGCAATATAAAACATCTCACTGTAAAGAGGAATGACGCAGCACCTAACAGCGGTCAGAGTGTTCGCCATTCTGGGCTTATGTGGCAGACAAGGATACAGGCATGGGTAAGGAATAGGACATCAAGCAGGGAAAGAAATAGGTGATAATCACATAGCCTCTACCCTTTACATTGATCAATTGTTTAGGATTCTTGAGCTTGTTAACAAAGAAGCTCTTGGAAAAGAAGTTTACCTGCTTATCCAAGCAAACAGACTAGAAAAATACACTTGGATCAATCCATTAGCATTGTCCAAAAAGATATTTAAATATATATTAAAAATATAAAATATCCTTTTGTAAACCTGCTATTTTTGGAATTCCCACTTTTGCAGGTTGGATGATGGGGTGTCAATAAAGCTAATTAAACAATTCCTTAAACCACAGTACTGAAAGGGACTTGGAGACATCTGTTGACATTTAAATATCTACTCTGCAAAGTGGAAAGGAAGATTTGCATCCAACAATGCCACCTGGTTAATCCAACAGCTTTTATAACCTGGCAAATTGTTCTTGTGCAGTAGTGAATTTTTACGAAATTAGGTGGATATTGTCAATGTTATAATCAAACTTTTTTCCCATCTCCCTGGCACTGGAGCAACTCCACTGTAACAGATGTTTCCCTCTTTACTGCTGAGGTTAAATTGCATGCATCTTGACAAAGGCAGGCAGCACTTGGCTTTGGAATATTAAGTCTTCCATCAGGTTATTCCCTCAGTTTCAGTCATTGGCTTAAATAGGGCTGTTTCTTCCAATCTCAACAACATGGTATCCAAACACTATTTCTCCATTAGTCACCTGGTTCCATGCTCCAAAGTGCAATTCAGACTTGGAAACAAGTGTGTATCCATGACCTTTAAGGTCTAGCATGGTCTGGTGGAAAGCGTATTGGAAGAGTGGTAGTCTCAGCAGCTAGCTAAATGACCTTTGACAAATTACTTGACCCCAATGTGCTTCATTTTTCTTAGGGAACATGAAGGCAATAATATATAACATCCTGCCCTATCTTACATGGATTTCATAAGGCTAAAATGAAATAACTGCTCACACTCTGTTCTGACATATACTACAGGATGGCTTCCCTCTCTTTGCTGGTAGAAACAAGTCACCAGATATACAATAAAAATTGTTGAAAGTGGTCTAGTAGAGAAAAAATCAACTACATTTTTACCATCAGTAACAAATTCATTCCTGGGTTGAAGTTTGACATGAATAATAGGAAGGTCTCTGTCCCATACTTCTAGATCCACTGATGCTCTTACACCTTATGCTTAGCCTAGTGCACTGAGACATGTTAACAGCCAAAGGCAAATTCTTACTCCTCAAATCCAGGAACTTATAGACATCTGTTGTGCTTTCACACTGTTCAGTTTGTTTTCTTTTGTGAAAATGGGGTCCAGAATAAGGATCTCCAATAGGAAAAGAAAAAGATGGCATGTGTGCTTCAATTCATAGTTCAACCAACACTAACCCCTGACTTTGAATGTAGGACTGTTTCCATTCAGGTCTGGACTTCTGATCAAAATCCATCCCTGGCACAGTTTCTCACGTTTCTCACATATGGTAGGCAATCAACAATCAAATATAATCAACATTATATTTGAAAGATAATGCCACTCTCTCCTCTATTTTTGTTTCTCGGCCTTTCTCCCTAGAACTGATTTCTTATTTTCATAGATTTAGGTCTGAGCTCTATTTGGATATTATTATACTAACATTGAGGAAGAACCAAAGTAGTTTAAGCAGAGTGATGGCATCACCTTTAGACATGAACAACAGAGATCCCTAACTTGGAGCATGCTAATTGAAAACACACATGCACACACAAACTGTGTTAAAATACATATGGTCTCAGTAAATGGATGGAAATGGGACAGCATGCTAAGTGAAATAAGCCAGACTCAGAAACCCAAAAGTCAAACTTCTCTCTCATAAGTGGAAGCTGGAACAAAATGAGGAAAAGGGTAGGGGTGGATATCATAAAGACATAGGGAAGATCAGTGGAGTATAAGGAGGAGATTGAGAAGGAGGGAGGAGGGATATAAAATGCAAGGTAATACAAAATGCAAAACAATACTATGCTCATGTATAAATATGTCCCAGAGAATTCCACCTTTATGTCTATTTATAAAGCACCAATCAAAAATAAGTAAAAGAGTGAAAGGAAGACCAGTAGAGTAGAAGAAGGAGAATAAGGAGAATGAGAAGGAATGGGGTCCACTAGGTACTGGAATGGAGTAAATTCAATTCCATGCATGTATGATTGTGTCAAAATGAATCTATTGTCTCATAAAAGAAAAAAAAACTATCAGTTTTTGGGACAAAACTAAGGAGGACTTATATGTACAGCTAATTTAGAATAGACAAAAACATCTGAAGACATGGATAAATGTCTTATTTTCATCTGATAAATGAACTACTTATTAGATCTTAACAATGAAGTTTTCAGTGCCATTTAAAAGAAACTATTCTTGGAATAAGGTTTAAAAAACACACAAGGGCCCTCTAGTAAAATGGTCAACTCATCCCTATTTGCTTAGGACTTTTTACTTTAGAACCCAAAATCCTACATTCCGAGAGTGCCCCTCAGTTCCAGGAAAACCAGAAAGGTTGGTCACTCTAATCTCTGTCACTTATAATCTGACTCTCAGTGCAGACAGTGCGTCCCATAACCCCAAACAACTACTCCTGTGGCTAAATCCACTCAGGCTCCAGAGAAGTGCTTCTTCACGTATTTCTATCAACCTCACACATTCTCAAATGTGACTGCATCCAAAAGTCATGGATGTGCCACTGTTGTTATTTTAGACACACACTATTTTGGAGAATGTGCAGAATTTGAGTTGCAGAAATATTAAAGTAAGAGAAAAAGAAAAATCTTCACCAACTAATCAAATTCTTCCCTTAACATATCATAAATATAACAGAGTCTTGGAATCATCTTCCTTTTTTCAATAGTGACAAGAATCCATTTTCTTGCTTCTCATTGCATTTCAATTCAAGAAAGGGAGAATGGAAAGTAATATGGCATGAGCAACCAATATAAAAGGTGACTGAGGAGTATTTTACATAAACAACGTGTAACTTTTAGAATTATTTCAGAAGTGTGATATACCAAAAATAGGTGTGAATGTGACACTAGGTCTTTATATTGATGTGTAGATTTTGATGTTGCTTAAGAGAAGGCAAAAACATGATTTGATTAATAGTAACTTGGATGACAACATTAAAATGTTTTGTAATTTCTACTTTATGATATGTGTTATTGCTTTAGAGTTTGAATATAATATGTAAAATTTATTACTGAGCTTTGGTTTAAATATTTAAGAATTTAATTGACAGTTCCATTTGCTATCACTTTGCTAAAGGAACATTTCTCCAAATTGCCATTCACAAATAACTATTTATAAGGGCCCATAATTCAAGGGAGAGTTTTCTAATTGAGTATTACCATCAATAGAACATAGAATATGAGAAAATTTTGATAATAATAACACAATTTTCATCTTTGCTGAAACAAAATGAATAAGCATAAATTTTTCTTAAAAACAATTACTGAACTACATATATATTTATCTTATTACTTAAGCATAAATTTTTCTTAAAAACATAACAACAAGGGGTTGGGGATGTAGCTCAGTTGGTAGAGTGCTTGCCTTGTAAGCACAAGGCCCTGGGTTCAATCCCCAGCACTGCAAAATAAATAAATAAATAAATAAATAAATAAATAACAACAGTTACTGAACTACATATACATTTATCATATTATTATTGTTCCAACATAAAAAATTTAGACATGGGCAGCAATAATTCATTCAGTAATCTTTCACAATTTTCATAATTTACAGTTTTATAAAACATAGCTTTGCAACATTATTTTGTTTTTATGTAGGTGCAATTTTTCAGTTAAGAGGATATAACTGATTTTAGTTAATAGTTTGCTACAATCTTAACTATTAAATATTTAGGTAGTTGATAGGCGAGCCTCGATATAAACTGTGTTTCTGAGTTCATTCTCATTATCAATAGTCATGGACACAAATGAATGAACATATATTTGGAAAGATCATCTGCCAATAGTTTCAATTCTAGATTGGAGAAGGATGATAGCAGAGACAGGGAGATTAGTTAGGGTGATTTTGCAACAATCTTAACCTCATGGTTGAGATTTCTGGCTTGAATAATTGAGTGTGTATGGCAGTGTGACTTGGCAAGGTGATGGAAATCTGAAGGACTAGAGGATTGTGGATAAAGTCAATGAATTACACTTTGGGCAATATTGAGTTTGAGGTACCAGAATAAAATGTTCTGAGGGAGGTTATATTTACAAGGTGGGTGTGTGTGTGTGTGTGTGTGTGTGTGTGTGTGTGTTTAGGTTATATTTTCATGTATACATACACATATGTGTGTGTGTGTGTTTGTATGTGACTGGAGCTTAGAAGAGTCAGAGTACTATATTAACAATTCCGTGTCATCAAGATGGATAAGGATGGATTTCACAAGGAAAAATACGTATTGTGTGGAGTATAATATGTCAGAAATGAAGAACAGCATTGGTTTTAAAAGAGAGGAGGGAGTTAACCTGTGTTCAAATGCTGTAATACAGCAGAAATTAAGTTAAGAATTGAATTAAGTTAAGAATTGAAACTTAGCAATGGGTTCATTGAGAATGGAAGGAAAATTAAACTGGGCAAGGTAGTAAAAAAGAGATAAATGATTGGAGATGGAGGTTAGCCTGCTTTTCTCAGAGAGTTAGTGGTGGCTAGAAATGGGTTTGCTACTGAGCGTGACTCTAACAGATGGCAAAGCGTGAGAGTAGCAAGAGGTCAAGAAAGATATGCTATTTTTCCAGGTGGGAGAAGTGTAAGAATGTTTATAGTACAGTGGAAGGAGATAGCAGGTGAGCCTGAAAAAGTGTGGGAGAAAGTATGATGGTCAATGAACAAGATCTCCCAGAAAGCAGAAGGGTCCATCCAGAGCACCTACAGAGACTGGACTATGAGAGAAGGCAGACTATTCCAAAGTTTCAGAGAAAGGGGATGAATTAATATACACACTTGCCTCATTGAAAGTCTTGTTTTGTTTTATTTTGTTTTTTGGTTACAAATATCATCCACCCCTTTGAACTAGTTTAAGCAAAAGGTAGAGTATAAGGTTCAGAGGTCTCTCCTAGGACCTTGGAGGAGGCATCATGCCTCGCTAAGGTCGGGAAATGGAGAAAAGGAAAGGATATCTCTGCTTCAGGGTCACTTCCCCTAATTTTTTATGTGCACTTAGCTCCTGAATTTACATGTGTCAGTTTACATGATCTTCAACAACCATGTAAGATGTCTGAAACCATGTTTTAAATTCCCAGAACAGATTATCTAAGTATTATAAATTGAGTTGATATGCTGATACACTCACCCATATCAGGGAAATAGTAAAGATTATGTCATTGACCTTCAGCAACAAAAAACTGTCCCTGTAGGTAAATATCCAGTATCTTCATTCCTGTCCTAAATCACTTACCACAGTGCAGATGAGTTGGTTATTGATGGAGGGACAAGAATTGAAAGAATGTCTCTTTGCCTCTGTTTCCTTGAGTTAGTAAGCAAGGTTTTCTGCTGAGTATGAATGTGGTAATGTAAGTTTTAATGGGAGTAAAGATGGTTAGAAGTGGCTCTTTCCAGAAATGGGAGCTGGATATCAATGGAGACTTAAGAAATTTTAGTAGGATATCATTGAGTTTCCAGCTAAGATTAAAGACCATGACTCTATCATGGTGTCCATCCAAACTCTTGTTTGCACAGAAATTCTTGGCAATCTGGCCGTTAGAGGCTGAAAAAGTGAACTAATGCAGGGATAGAATTTTATCAGGGGGTATTGGAGAATATTTTCGAAGTTTTTATAGGAAAACTGTAGATAAGATAATGAAAGATCAACAATCTTGCAGTTTAATAAGGTTTTGTGAAACTGATAAGTGAGAAAACAGAGAGTGTGGAAGAGATTGAAAAGAGAAAAAAGAGGAGGATGTAGAAGAGAGGAAAGGAAAGGAGGATTATGAGTTAAATATTTCATAAGGACAAAGTAATAGATATGGTGAATGTAAAGATGTGATGGAGCTTGAGGGAAGTGGAGTCACGTTACAGAGTGAAACATTTGTATTTATATTTTGAGATGTTAGGTAATTTTTAGTATTGAGCAGTTCCAAGGTATGACTGAGAGTATGGTTGGCTGTATGGTTGAGCTGCGCTGGTGTTAGGGTGGGCAATGAATTATGAAATAGAGCAATCACCTAGGATGATAGTGGTATTTGTGAACAAGAGAACACTATGAGCCACATGTAATTAGCAGTGTTCTACCATGAAGCCAGTAGATACCAGCACGGAAATGGAGGGTTAGAAAAACATAATGACATGAACCAAAATAAGAAAAAAATTGATGGAGTGGGATAAAATAATGTTTTTGGAAGAAAAAGGAAGGAAGGAAGGAAGGAAGGAAGGAAGAAAGGAAGGAAGAAAGAAAGATGGATGGAAGGGAGGGAAAGAAAGAAAGAAAGAAAGAAAGAAAGAAAGAAAGAAAGAAAGAAAGAAAGAA
>JAJEJO010004079.1:420543-442391 GCA_020662805.1 Glaucomys volans | reverse complement strand
GAAAGAAAGAAAGAAAGAAAGAAAGAAAGAAAGAAAGAAAGAAAGAATTTCAACACTCTTTTCTAGCCTTAAAAATACAGGATTTTGAGTCATAAGCAATATAATTTTAAAAGGATTGAAAGGGAGAACATCATGCAAAATGAAATCCTTCCTTCCTTCCTCAGAAAGTCAAGGTTGAATGTTTTCTCTCATATGTGGAAGCTACAGCAAAATAAAGAAAAGAAGGGTGGAGGATGGATATCACACACATAAAGGGAAGATCAGTGGAGCAGGAAAGGGAGATGGAAAGTGAGGGAGGAGGAAGGGGAAAAGGGAGGAAATATGGAATTCTATGCATATATGAATATACCACAGGGAATTTCACCTTTATGCATATTCAGAAAGTATACATCAAAACTAAATGAGTGAGGGGGCTGGAGATATAGCTCGGTTGGTAGAGTGCTTGCCTAGTATATACAAGGCCCTGGGTTCAATACCCAGCATCACCTAAATCAATCACTCAATCAATAAATGAGAGATCAGTAGAGTAAAGCAAGGAGAAAGGGGAAGGGAGGATGGATGGAAAAGGGGGTTGGAAATTGGAATTGAAATAAAATTCCACACATGTATGACTTTGTCAAAACAAAGCCAACTACTGTGTATAACTATAATGCTCTAAATAAAGCAACAAGTGGGTTGAAATCAGGTTCTGCCACCTTGTAACCTAAGGAAACCCCTTTTATAACAACAGAAAGGAGGGAAGGAAGGAAGGAAGGAAGGAAGGAAGGAAGGAAGGAAGGAAGGAAAATTTGATTTAAAGATTTAACAGAAGAAGCCAAATTCTTCAATGATTCAGTGGTTCCATTTTAATCTTAACAAGAGACTGAGGTTTAGGATAAATTGGAATTTCTTTACCACAGAATTGAATTAAATCTGGCTCAACTGGAATTGAATTACATTAGGAAATTGTTGGGAGGTGGAAGGAGTGTCAGTAATAATATTTTAGATCCTTCCTATGATCTAGATACTTCCAAGCATCTTACATATCATGCTATCTCATTTTTGAATCATCACAAGAACCCCTGAGTTATATACCATTTGCCTTTATTACAGAGAGAACAGAGGCCTCAAAGGGACGGGCAATTTTCCCAGGTTTATGCAGGTAGTAAGAGAGAAAGCCAATGCTTCAAGCCAGAAAGTCTGAAACCTATCTAAGCAAACTCTTAACCCTATAATGAGGGTAAGATACGGGTTAAGACAGAGAAGATGATGGCAAATATAGGAATTTAAATATGGAGGTCTTCCTTTCACCTTTCAGAAATACATTTCAGAAATACATATCAAATACAAAAAATATTCAGGTCATCACAGTCTACACCAAATGCGAGTGTCAGTGTGAGACTTGCAATCACCTCACCTCAAAACCTGCACAACACAGTCTTTTTTCTTAGGGTTTTGTGGAAACTTTGGGTGGTGGAGGGTGGGGTAAGTAGAGACTTCTACTCCAAGTTCTAGAATGTAGCAAGAGAATTAGTTATTTCTGGAAATTTTACTCTCTTTTAAAAAGAAGACTTTGACCTCCCCTTCTCCAATGATGGACTTTAGGTATTCAAACACCTTTGAAAGAATTCTAATCTATCTGTACATCAAATCCAATTAGTTGGCTTACTTTTCCCACAATTGCTTTCTTTAAATAACTTCTGGTGATTTTACATCGTATTTTATAGCCCCAAGTTGATTAAAATCATGCAATATCTGTAAATATTAGTACCCTCACAAAATAAAAGTAAATAATGCAAACTTCAGAGTCAGGGAAAAGAAATCAAACTGGGCATATGAAAACTATTAGAATACTTAAAACCTAAATAAATAAAAGTTCCTCCTATTAATAAATAATAATAGCTTTCATATTTGGAATCCTTGTGATGTATACAGTATTCTATTATTATTGACACGTGTTTCTCATTAAACCCTCGTAACAATCTTTGGACAGGGGTATTTATAGCATCTCTACTCTATAGATGTGGAAAACTAGACTCAAATGCCAAACGTTAAGTCATGGAGGTAAGAACTCAGACACATTGCCTGACTTCAAAGTGACATTCTTATTATGTATTTTTCTCTTAATACTTATGAAAAATATTTCAGGTAAACATCATTACCTTTAACAGCAAGCAGAATTATTTCATCCCAGTGGTATAGCAGGTCTCAAAATGTAGTACTCCTGGCTCTCTGACTTGACCATTCTATGTGAAAGTGCAAAAATACAGTAAAACCTAGGACAACCTTATTTCCAAAATTATTTTTTAGGCACACTTAGTGCCAAATAACTAAACCACTGTGCAGAATAAATGTACAAAACCACTTATCAAGTGACTTTAGGTCTCAGATTCTGAAAGACAATTTGATCTGTGCTATGCATTGTCAAAAATCTTAGAACTCTGACTCTCAAAAGTGTCCTGGTTTGGAAAACAAATTATACGAACACACTATGTTTCTCACAGAATCTAGAGGGCTTAGGCCTTACCCACTTGCATTCATTCACACAGTGCAGGGTCAAAGTCAATAGGCTATCCTCTGAATTTAATGAAATACTTCAAGAAATCTCTCTGTGTTCTACAACTCTTCTGGTAGGTACTTAGGTCAATTTTTTAAAATAAATAGAAACTATAAATTATAAGGAAAGGTAATTTACATTCCTATCTTCTTATATGGGCACAATTAAATATATTTTATTGGTCACATCAAATGTCATGCCAGTTAATTTCGACTACATAGCTAATACAGTATAACTTAGAGTAACCTATCCCTAATAAGACATTTTCTAAAATAAAATGCAGTCTTAAATTTTTTCACATTCAGAAAAGTCATTTGTTGTTTGACTTTAATCTTTAATTTAAATTTTGAACTTGCCCCTAGTGCTGTTCTTTATAGGGCAAACACTGTAATTTCTCTTGCTCTGGGCAACACAATGCCGATTTTGTAACACTAGCAGCTTTAACATATCATATTAAAAAGTACTGCTGGTTACAGCGGTACACACCTGTATTCTCAGTTACTGAGGAAGCTGCGGTAAAAGGACTTCAAGTTCGAGCCTCTGCCTGAAAATAAAAAGGGCTGGGGATATACCACAGTGATAGAGTTCAATCCCCATTCCTGAAAAAATAATTGAATAAAACACTATGATCTTGTATTCTTATTTTACACTTTTTACATATTTTTGTTTTATTGATAGGATTTTTAAAATGTAGCTCAGAATAACTAGCAACTAAACACATGAAGTTTAAATTTTGTTTGTGTTTTGAAACATTCCTAGTAAAACAGAACTTCTCAATTCTTCAGATTAAAAGGATTAAGTTAGAATGGTGTTTCATGTCAACTTGGAGGAATTTGGATCAAATACCTTTTAATAAGAATATTTTCTCCAGGCAGGAGATAAAATCAGCAGTAAACGAGTTAAGAGGAAATGTTTAAAGTAACTCAAAATTACTGAACTAAAGATAAATTTGCAATGCTTATCAAACAAGAAAAAGTTAACTAATATTGACCAGTCTAATCAAACTGATGGGTTTGGGAAAGCAAAATCCGTTCTGTCTGAGTTTGAAACACAGTTGTCCAGTAGAGGGCTCCACAAGACTGAAGGATGTTAACAGTCTTAAGGAGGTCCCTGAAGTGAAGCCATTTTACAATGACATACAGCAGAGTAAATAATATTTAGAAACTCAGCCCATACTGTCTTCCTTAACCCCATACAGTAAATTGAGACTAAAAAGTATAAGTACATACGTATAAGTATATACGTATCTTAATAATATGTGTGTGTATTAAGTAGTCAATTTTTATTACAGTGGCATTTCTAGCATGATTTTTGCACTCTCAAAGTATATGTAAACTAGCTAGCTTCCTTACACCCTTGTCTGATGATACAAAGCAATCTGTCTGAGCTGCAGGACACATGTGGACAATGGAAGCTGTTTCCTTGGAAACGACTATGTGAAAGCTCTTGGAACATCTCCTCCCCAGGAATTAATTTGTTTCAGATGGGGAAAGGTGATTACTTACGAAAGAGAGAAAAAGAGACAGAAAGAGAGAGAGAGAGAGAGAGAGGGAGAGAGAGAGAAGCTCACAGGTTTTTCTTCCCATTTTTTTTTTAATGTAGAGTAGATGACAACAGCAAGGGTAAATATTAATGACACTGTCACCATCAAAATTAAAGGTCTACAACAGTTTTTTACCTATCCGTAAAAGGAACAGTATGGGTAAAATAGGAAAAATCTCCCCGTTGGACCAAATTAGTTCAAAGTGTGTTGCCTGTCTTTCCCAATTCGTTGGAAAATTTCCAATGTTCTGCTTTGCTTAATGCTGATCATTATAAAGTGCAGATGTTTACCACTTGGATAAAATTACCTATAAAAGATAATGAGCTGTCATATAATAAAGATGGAATTTGTGACCCATTGATTTGAACCATTTTTCCAGTCGTAATGAAACATTAGTTCCTCTCTTTTGCTTGCCATTTTGCCTTTCTGTGTTGTCTAGCGTGGATTAAGTAGTGCATTCAACGGTCAGAAAGTTTCCTCAACTGGACACATGGAAGCAGGTCTTGGGTCAGGCTCCATTAGTTGATTGGTGAATTGTTGGCACTGCTGACCAAGGCTCAGTTGTGATTTGAAGCTACAGAATTGCATGAAGCAAATCCTTCTATATGTGGAAGAAACTTAGAACCTATCCTTTTAATCTGATGAACAATGCTAACCAGGTAACAGAGACCTCAACAAAAATTAAGAGGACTGAGCTAAAACAAAGCACAGTAAATCATTTCAGCACCTAATTTCATCAAGAGCAGTGACTGTTAAATTTTCCAAAGCTTTTTAGTTCAGTGTGGTCTGATATAAGGAAGGGTAAATGAAAAAAAAGTATTTGAAATTAAAATCAAAGCCAGGGTTGGTGATGTAGCTCAGTGGTAGAACACTTGCCTATCATGCACCAGGCCCTGGGTTCCAGCATTACAAACAATAAAATATAAAAACAAATAAATAATAAAATGAAAACTGATATTTCAGTATAAATTCATGTAAACCATCCTATACTTGGCTAGAGGACATGAATATTATCTATTTTTCTATAGGTTTCTAGAAATATGAATTCACATTTTCTATAACTTGGTAAATACCCAAAGAAAAAGAAATGACCAGTCAATAAAGTCCTTTTCTTGCTATTCAATCAAATTATCATGTAAGATTCTTAAGAAATTTTCATGAGGAAAAAAACATTGATTTTTAGGGATATTGATTTACATCATTCAAAAATTCTCAATCTCATGTCTTTTTGTTGTTTTGTTTTGAGTTTTGGGTACTGGGATTGAACCCAGGGTTGCTCTACCATTAAGCTACATCTCCAGTCCTTTTTATTTTATTTTTAGGCAGTGTCTTGCTAAGTTGATGAGGTTAACATTGAAATTGTAATCCTCTTACCTCAGTTTCTCAAATTGCCTGGGATTTTAAGAGTGAGCCACCACATCTTGCTTTAATCTCATGTCTTAAAGTACTATAACATACTCTAAACCAACAAATACAGAATATTATATGGATAAATTATCATTAGGTACACTATCAATAAATTTTGATTATTCAAATAGTCATTGTTATTATTAAGAAGGTAGTACATTTAGTCTATGATAGTTATGGAATTTTCAAACATCACCAGCTTTCATAGAAAAGTTTCTTTGCTCAGGTCAAGTATATAATTCAAGTAAATAAAATATAAATCCCAAATTTGACTTTCCAGACCTTTTGTGTACTGTTTTAATACACTGTTTTAAACTTTGACGTCTTCAAAATTGTCATGCAAATTACATTGTAGAAAATTCAAATATTTGCTTTCCCTCAAACAGTCCATGAATTTTCCTAGACTCATGTATTTCTCATACTCTTCCTTCCACTGAGAATACATTTTAATTAAACTCCTACTGAAGTCCGTTTTTCCTGAAATTTTC
This sequence comes from Glaucomys volans, assembly GCA_020662805.1. Lineage (NCBI taxonomy): Eukaryota > Metazoa > Chordata > Mammalia > Rodentia > Sciuridae > Glaucomys > Glaucomys volans. Next base: position 436,417 of record JAJEJO010004079.1, on the reverse strand, counting down.
TTCTCTTTTTTCACTCTCAGTATTAGTTACTGTTGTAAAAAATGACCTGTGAAACTTAACAGTTTAAACAAAATAATAATGGTTATGATTTCATCATTTTTTTTTATCAGGAAGATAGGCACATATTAGTTGAGTGCTTCTGTTCCAATGACTGGGGACGGTCACTAGGCAGCAGTCAAGGTGTCAGCAGGATTGAGGAAAGAGCCTACTTCCAAGTCACACACATAGCTATTGGCAGGAATCAACCCACTGTGAACTACTGAACTGAATCTAGATCCACACTGGCTGTTGACTGGAGGCCACAATCTATTTCTTGTCCCTACATAAGACTGCTCACAGAAACGTGGTCATTTCAACAGAGCAAGCAAACAAGTCGTTAAGAGAGGACAAGCAAGATAGAAGCCACCATTGTTTTGTAATATAATCTCAAAAGTGACATCAAATCACCTTCACAGATTCTATCACTTGAGAGACACTTAAGGGGAGAAAGAGAGCACTGCACAAGGATGCTAATATTAGGAGGCCAGGACCACTAGGAGCCCTCCAAGTTGCTGTTCATTAACCACACTCCTCAGTTGACATTTCTTCTTGTTTCTCTCCAGACCGTAAAAACTGTTCTCCGATTTCCCATACTAGTTGATTAGCTTCCTTTCTGTGCCTCTAATCACTTTTATCTTTTAAATTGAGCTCTACTGTACATCTATCTTATCTACTGACTACAATACGTTTAATTTTCAATGTTTATCAATCAATAAATGAAATAGTCCACATACAGAATCTTTAACTAAATATTGTTGAATGGTTTCTAAGTCTGTCAGAATCCTGCCTAACAATAGGCAAACACCTCAAATATCAGGAATACTCTATCCACTAAAACCAACATAATTTTCAAAATAATTAGTGGAAGAAAAGTTAAAAATGATCACAGTCTTACTTTTACTTCCTGGACCCAAGGTGTGCCACTGTCATGTTGTTCCACCAGTGCTTCCACCAGTGTTCTTCCTTATAAGCTCTATTCTAATGAAATAGTCTTAAGATCGAGAAACACACCTAATAGAATTTCATTAGTATTTACCTCATTTTCTACAAAAAGCACTTAAAATTCATAATTGGCACATGGTTTTGAGGCAAGCACACTCGGGGTTTTTTCCTTCTGCCAAAGGGACCACTGAGGAGTGTGGCCAGTGGACAGCATCTAAGATGGTTCCCAGTGATCTCAGCTTCCTAATATCCACATTCTTGTGCAATCTTCTACCCTTAATGGGACTCTCCACTAATGCATAGATGTAAACTTTGCTGGAAAATTACTATAAAACTCATAGGAAATAGGATTGGTATGTAAGCTAACACTTATTTAAATAGGTTAAAAATGCATTATCTACATTAGGTAATACTCTCCTAGCAGACATGCTTTACTTATTTCAAAAGAATCTGATTCTGGCCAATCACAAATATATGACTAATAAAAACAGTTTTCAAATAACAGTGATTATTTACCCTCTGTAAAAAGTTATTTTCTTTAAAAGAAAGCTAACTTTGAATAATTATGTAATCAAATTATGAATGGGTCATATTGCTTCTCTAATCTTTACTATTAGCACAAAGAAGAATAGCATTGTGCTTGATTCGAATCATTGATAATTTTTCCCCAAGGGCATTGTTGATTGGGAGGCCAATGGAATTGTTGGTGATACAAAAATATCCAAAGAACCTTGTCCCACATGTTACAGGAGAATTGTCATAAATTAAATGCACCATCTGCTGCCATTTAAATAAAATAATGGTTTAAAAGCGTCTCATAGCATACACAAACTTCAAAAAAACATATTTTTCCTACAAATATAAGAGCTATAAAATTTGATTCAAAAAATAAAATGGAGGAAACCACAAAGTCCTTGAATTCCCTCTGAGATTGAGTTAGAATCCAGATCTTCCTGAATTCAATTCCTTTTTACATTTTACATCAGATCTTTAGTTGATCTGGTTTCCGAAAAGATATAAGTTTTGCTTTCATAATTCATTCCCAGTTTAGCCTGGAATAAGATAGCTTACCTCCACATTCCTGGCAAGAAACATTTCTTTGCTGGAAGAAAAGTTCACCCCTTAACTGAATGTTTGGCTTAAGATCAGGAAAAAATAAGATCCGATTTCTTTTACACTTGACTTCCTTTTTCATGTGAGCCTTACACAGGATTGTCTTTATTCTTCACTCCATCGGCTGGAATATAATAAATTATGCCAGTTCTGTTGATCTATCACCCTTAGGAATTCTTAAACATATCCCACAAATAATGTATCTTTTAGCTCATTGAAATCTAGCAGTTTGAGAATTTATTCATCTCAAACAAAGGATGTGAATAATAACTCTTCACTTCCTAAGAGGCCCAGTGTACCAACTGCCGTTAAACTGGTATTTGATTTTCCAGGTTTCTAACTAGTGCCAATGTTCTTTCTTTAAAATGTTGCTGACTCCTCAGTCTTAACCTCTTTTTTTTCTTTTGGCTTCTCCTTTCTCTCTCTCTCTCTCTCTCTTTCTCTCCCTCTCTCTCTCTCTCTCCATCCCTCCCTCCCTCCCTCTCTCTTTTACTTAGACCTGCAAAGTTCCCTCTTCCAATTTGTACACTGTTGTTGCTTTGTTTATGCAAGTTCATGACCCCTAACAACCAGCCTTCCTTTCCTCCTCCCACTTCAACAGAAGAAGGAGAAGGCATGGAGGAAGGAGGCAGAGAGAGCTCTAGTTTCTAAAACACAGGAAGACAATGGTTATATTTAAGTCAGACTAACGTTAAAGTTTTTTATGCAAGTGTGTGAATGAGATAATTGAACTATATAAATAATATTAATATTCAAAAAGACAAAAGGACTATTATTTTAATCTTAAGATAAAAAAGGAAAATATGCTAATGAGAATGGTGCTTAATAAAATTTGCAGTTGTTGAAATGATATGTGATTTTTTAAATTGAATTTAGAATACAAAATTGTTTACTATGTGAGAATTCTCCTGTTATTACTCTGCTAAGAAAGAGAGAAAGAGAAGACCACCATGCATCACTAGTATTGTGTACCACTATGGAATCTAGTACAATGTCTTGACCATTGCAGTCTCTCTAGCACTAATTTAATTGGTTTGAAGTGAGTTTTTATTTGAGGAAAAATAACATAAAACAAATGAAATCCTTGAAATTCCAATAGTAGCAAAGATCTATGTAATGCTTCAGGAAGAATGTTTGGATAGAGAAAAATGAAGAGATGTATCAGCAGGATCAGGTCAGGAAAACCACAAACATACCAGCTATCTTAATAAAATTTAGTATAGGAAATTGGTTAAACAAGTACTGAGGTACTACAAGGGCAAAAAAGAAAAAAATTACATTAAGATTCAACTGTAGAATTAATGAAAGAAAAGTAAAAGATTGGTCATGAGGCTGTAGAGGTTGGAGGTGCTCTTCAGGGAGTCGTGACAGGCATCCTCTAAGGAGAGGCTCTGCTTACCTGAGCTGATACAGCAGGATCTCAGAGGAAGAACCTCATGGTGCTGAACCTCCACCTCTGAGCAGCTGAGCACCATGTGGCTGCTGTTCAACTCTGATATTTAGGATCTATATATAAAACAAACAAACAAAAAGTGGTTATCATTGGTACCAACTGCTCCTGTTTAAGAGGGATGAAGAATTGTTGCTGACAGATAGCAAGTGAAAAAGGAAAAAAAACTTCTCCCTTCTTCTTCCTCCAGCCTTCCAATCTTTCCCCCTGGACACAACCTAACAGGAGATGCCCTTTGCAGAGGCCCAACTCCACAGTCACAAAACAGAATTTATAAGGCTGTGAGAGACAATAGCTTAGTAATTAATACAAAAGAGTTGAGGGAACAAACCGAGCAGACAAGACCTGCTACAGGCCTGGAGAAATGTCTGGGTGTGTGCGGTGATCAGCAATCTGTCAGGGAGGCTGGGGATGGTACTTAGGAAATCACAGGGGTCAGGAGGTCTTTTGTCCTTCAGAGAACCTTGGCATCTGGTCCAGACTTCTTTCTCCATGTCATTGAAGTCACTACTTACCTAATCCCTTTATTAAGCTATTAATGGCTACTCATTTCCTACAGATTGAAATTTAGCTATTTTAGCTTCATAATCTTCATAATCTGGTGCCTTCCTTTCTTTCTCATCTTTCCTTCCCTTCCTCAAAAGGGCTGAGGTCCGGCAGTTATATGAATCTATTTGGTGAGTTTTGACATGTGGACACATTTGCAGACTGTTCTGTCTTTCAGTACACTCCAATTTAATATTCAGAACAGAGTTCTATTGTCCACGAGTGACCCAATCTGTGTGGTCCAGCTCTTGGGTCCCATCTATTATTAATGATCTGTGGTCCTTATTTTAGTTTTCTGACATCATACCACCCTTCCTTCTCCCTGGTTTACTCTGCATCAGCCAGGATTGCCTCTATGTTCTTGCCTAAGGATTTGGCACTGGCTTTCCTCCTTCTTCCAAGGTTCTTCCTCCAGATTTCTCTATGAATCACTACTCATTTCCTTTAACTCTGCTCAAATGGACACTCTCAATGAAGCTTTTCTTGACCATGTTAAGAACATCGCTAACCACAAAACCATTTACCCTTTACTCTCCCCTTTACTCTCAATCCTTTCTCTGCTTCATTTTCTTCCGATCACTTAATCATGTACTATAAAATTTATTTCATAAGCATTTGCTACATGAAGGCAGGTTTTTGTTCTGTTTCAGGTGTGGATTGTTCACTGCATCTGGGAATAGGGTCAGCTCCAAGGTAGGTCTCAGAAAAGATTGTTGTATTAAAGAATTGGGGTTAAATAAAACATTGCAAAGCACTGGGGTGATGTGTTTTTGTCAGCTTTCCAGCTCTGTTATCAAAATACCTGACAAGAACAGTTTCGAGGAGGAAAAATCATTTGGCTCATGATTTCAGAGGATTCAGTCCCTGTTGCTGCCTCCATCCCTCTGGGTCTGCGGCCAGGCAGAACATCATGGCAAAAGGACATGGTGGAGGAAATCTTCTCAGCTCATGGCAGCCATAAAGCTGAGAGAGAGAGAGAGAGAGAGAGAGAGAGAGAGGGACAGAGAGAGAGAGAGAGAGAGAGGAGGCAGTAGGGACAGAGGTAGTCCACAGGCCATGCCCCCAGTGGCCTACTTCCTCCAGCCATGCCCCACCTGCCTATAGTTTTTACCACCTTCCTGTAAGTCCATTCAAATTATTAATTCATCAAGTGGATTAATCCACTGAAGAGATAGTCAGAGCCCCCTGATCCAATCTTGTTACCTCTAAACGTGGCTGCATTGCCTAACACATCAGCTTTTGGGGGACATTACAGAGTCAAGCCATAAGTAATGATGAGAAAATGCTAGCTGCTAAAAAAAGGTAATCAAGAGGGAAAACAAAGAGACGACAAGGGACTCAAACTCTTTTAAAAGATATCATTTCCCTTGCCAAAAGGCATGGTAAGGAAAAGTAAAGTTTTCTTTTCTATTTCTTTTTTTTTTTTTTAAAGAAGGATTTGGGAATGTTTTTAGGTTGAGGAGTAATAAAAATAATTTTATAGTTTTTAGAAAACATTGTTGATGGAAGAGAAAGCAGTTGATTGTGAGTATTGACAATATGGTTAAGCTTAAAAAAGAAATAATGTACTCTGAGATTGGAGGAAAAGCAGAAAAGTGGTGGTAAAAATTTGTGTTTCCCCTACATTGGAGAAAAGATATACTCTCCATCAGATGGGTGCTGGGAAAACTGGAAATCCATATGTAGCAAAATGAAATTAAACCTCTATCTCTCATCCTGCACGAAACTCAACTCAAAGTGGATTCAGGACTTAGACATTAGAACAGAGACACAGCACCTAATAGAAGAAAAGGTAGGCCCAAATCTCCACCATGTCAGTTTAGGAACTGACTTCCTTAACAGGACTCGTATAGCACAAGAAGTAAAATTAATAATCAATAAGTGGAATGGAATCAAACTAAAAAGTTTCTTCTCAGCAAAGGAAAAAATCAATAACATAAAGAGAGAGCCTACAGAATGGGAGAAAATCTTTACCACATGCATCTCAGATAGAGCATTAATCTCTAGGATATATAAAGAACTCAAAAAAACATAACACCAAAAACACAAATAACCCAATCGGTAATTGGGCCAAGGAACTCAGCAGGCACTTCACAGAAGAAGAAATAAAATCAATCAACAAATATATGAGAAAATGTTCAATACCTCTAGCAATTAGAGAAATGCAAAAGAAAACTATACTGAGGTTTAATCTCACTTTAGTCAGAATGGCAATGATTAAGACTATAATTGAAAATAAATGTTGGTTAGGATGTGGGCAAAAAGATACACTCATACATTGCTGGTGGGAATGCAAATTGGTGTAATTACTATGGATAGTAGTATAGAGATTCCTCAGAAAACTTAGAATGGAACCACCATTTGACCCACTTATCCCACTCCTCAGTTTATACCCAAAGGACTTAAAATCAGCATAATACAGTGACACAGTCACATCAATGTTTATAGCAGCTCAATTCACAATACCTGATCTATGCAACCAACATAGATGCCCTTCAACAGATGAATGGATAAAAAACTGTGGTATATATACAAAATGGAATATTACTCAGCCTTAAAGAAGAATGAAATTATGACATTTTTAGGTAAACGGATGGAGCTGGAGAATATTATGCTAAGCAAAATAAGCCAATCCTAAAGAATGTTTGCTCTGATATGTGGATGCTAATTTACAATAAGGGGGTGGGCTAGGGAAGAATAGAGGTATTTTGGATTGGGCACAGGGGAGTGAAAGGAGGGGAGGGGCATGAGGACAGGAAGGAAAGTAGAATGAATTGGACATTATTACCCAATTTGCATGTATGATTACATGGCTGGTGTAACTCTACATCAAGTACAACTAGAAGACTGAAAAGTTATACTCTATGTTTAATGTGTCAAAATGCATTCTACTGTTATGTGTAAGTAATTATAGCAAATTTTTAAAATAAAAAAGGTATATACCAAAGCATTCATTACTGAAAGAAATACAAATAAAATAATAAAATGGGAAAAAAATTTGTTGTTGTTTTAGAGGAAGTAGCAGAGTTGCCAAATGCCTGCGAATGAAGTAGAAAGTCACACTGTCTAGTTTTCCCATTGCGTCAGAATGAGAAGGAACAGGGGCTCTGAGTAGTTGCATGAGGGTGCTGGAGAGAGGAATGTCCGCAGTGCTTCCTGAGGCCTGGTAGAGAACACTCATACTTTCTGACTCTTGGCATCAGGATTCTACAGGGCAAGTTCAGGGTTAAAAGAGGATCTGCATTTACTGGGGATGTTTCTGAACTGAAGAAATGGCAATGGTCTAGAAGAAGCAAAACCGATATTGACTGCAGCTTTTCTCTAGGACTGGGTAGGTAGAGAAAGAGAACAGATGTCATTTGCTTGGGTTTTCAGGAATATAGGTTCTGAGGTGGGGAAGATCCAAATTTCATTGAACATACATAATAGAAAGAACAAAATTAAAGTCATATATTGCCCTTCAGCGAATTCATAGAACCTATGAGAAACAGAAAACCTGGTGATCCATTTTCAGAATATGGTGTTGTGCTCTGCCTTAATTAGATCTAATTAAAGCCATTTTTAAATGTAGCTCTTCCCTTTTGCCCGCCCTAATTTTAAAATTAGCCAATGGAGTAAATTGTACCCCTGAGTCCTCCAATCAGGGCGAAGGGCAGTGCTGCATTAAGTATATAGACCCGTGGGACTGCCTGCCCAGCAGGCTTGCGGCCAGCTCCCGGGAGCCACCCTTCTGGCAGAAGTGAAGTTTTGCCTTGCCCGCCCACTTTCAAGCACACGTTTGATTTCTCCAGGCACCTTCGTATTTTTTGTTTGTTTCTTTGTTCTATTTAGTTATACATGACAGCAGACTGCATTTTGATTCATTGTACATAAATGGAGTACAACTTTTCATTTCTCTGGTTGTACATGATGTAGAGTCACACCATTCGTGCAATCATACATGTACATAATGGTATTTCTAAGAGCCCCAAGCTACGCAGTAGAAAGAGAAATCAGGCCAGCAAGGAGCCCTGGAAACAGGTCTGGCAAAAGAGAGGAAAGCTGAATGAAATGAAGATGAATTGGTCTTCCAGGGTGGAACTGGAGGTCACATTGAAAGAAGCAAACCTGTTGTGAACAACTCTGAAGAAACAAAACAAAACAAAAAAAGAAAAAGAAAGAAAGAAAGAAAACTATGGAACTTGAAGTAATATATTCAGAGAATACATTTGCTCGGTGTGGTGACTTTTATCTTTCATCCTTGTATTCCTTACACTCATTCCTTAATGCACCTTCTGAGGCAAAAAAGTGATTCTGTAAAACTCAAGGGACAGTGACAAAGTATTGGAAGCCAGAATTAACAGGCAGTTAGTGTAGAAATCAGGGAATCTGGTCAAATTGAGGAATGGAGTCTGGGAAGTTGGAGACGCCCCTGGGAGATTGGAATGTCAGTGCCTCCAGAGTCCATTTGATCACCAAGGTTACCTGCTTACCTGCCCCTCCCCAAAAGCTGCAGGCAGGGAGTTGCTAATTAATGCCTCCAGGTCCCCACCTGAATCTCCATGTGGCCCTTCCCCCCTGCCATTAGCACCTCACCTTTTTGCTGTGTCACCACCACCATATGGGCAGGAAGGAGAGATAAGGGTCAAAGGAAGGGACAGAACAAAAGAAGACCCTAACCTATAAAAGAGGGAGGGTGCGCTCACTTCTCGGGGATTCTAGAACATCAGCCATGGCCCCCCTTCTCCCACTCGGGAGAAGTTTGTATTACTACTTTTGAATAAAGCCTGCTTAATATGCTTGCCTTGGCGTGCTTCTCTGGGGTTACACTTCAACACCAGAGGAAGCAGGACGTCACCAATATGCGACGTTATCAGTATCAACAACCATCCTGTTAAAATTGCGATTATTTAGAGTGAGAAATACATTAAGTTTATAATTTCTGTGATCATGTGCTCATTGGTCGCTTTTAAATAGAGATGTTAAATTATTTACAAACTAATGAATAAAAAAATAAAATAAAATAAATTATTTACAAACGCTTTTGAAGTTCTTGTATGCAAAGAAAAGAGAAATTAATGTGAATCTGTACAAATCCCTGGGTTCTTTATTACATTTTAGTTTTCTTTTCCTTTACCATTTCTTTTTATGTGAAACTCTGAGTACTTGGTGGCCACACAATTCTGAGACTTGGGGTATTCTAAACTTGCTATTAACATATTTAATTCATTTAAATCATTTCCCCTTCTTTAAAATAATATTTAAGAAATAAAATGTAACTTTTTATTTTACCAATTGAGTGTACCATCTTTAAAATAGATAAAATTAGGAATTGTTGATATGAAGAAGGATTAAATAAATCTGTAAACATTTTTTATAAAAACTCTAAATTTTTGCGGACTCTGTGCACTACACGTTATTTATTTTGTAGTTCTGAACTGCCACGGGTTGGTAAATTATGACATCTTGAATATTGTAACTATGCTATTTATTAGAACTAAAAATGTTATGTCATGCATAGATACACAGGATCTCTTTCTCTTGACCTATTTTAATTCACCTAGAAAAGTTCTACAAATACAGCCTTCAGGGCATCACGTGCAAAACCTTCTATCCAATCTTTATTTGGGATGGTAAGTCTTAAAAATCAGAAAGACCCTCAAGACTTTCAGATTTGCTTGTGAATAGTTTAAAATAAGGTAAACTACCCTTCATTATTATGGTAGTTCAAATTTAATAATGTACATAAGATAATCCACTTTGCTTATGTTTTCAGTCTTGTAAACTAACTTCAAACTTTAAATCACACAGATTATAATATTTTAGAATTCAACGGGAAATGTTGAAAAGATCTTTAAAAATGTATGAACATTAAAGAGCATAAATATTCATAAGGCTAAACCCATTGATTAAAATGAAGTATATATAGGAGCTATCTTCTAGTTTAAGAGTTTAACTCTTACAGACTATTTTGTGTTCATTTATTACAAAATAGTATATTTATATTGTTAATTTATCAGCTACATTTTTCTATCAACATAATTCTGTCCACTGAAAAAACATATTCTTTAAAATGGAATCAACTTGTAACCCAACCTCAGTGCTTTTAGAAGTGCTCTATCAGTGGAGGAATTGAAAGAGTACACCAAAATGTATGAAGCCAGCTTTGATGCATGTTTGGCTTGATTTGATTATAACTGTTGAGCTAGTCTAATTATCTACTTCTCTTGTGTGTAAGATATCTAATATTTGCACTTTACATTATGAAGTTTGGTGAGACTTGTTGCCAGGGTATAATACTTGTTTACTTGCTAAACATCACCTTGCTCATTAAACTCCCCTAAACTATAGCTGTAAACCATCCTTTGAAAATTTAGAAGTTAGTGTAATAAGATTATAAAGAACATAAAGGATTTTTGATGCTCATGGTCATAAGTTTTTCTATAAAGATTGAAAGTATAAGTGGCTACCACTCAAAAAGAAAAAGAAGAAAATGTACATAAGAATATCTAATTCATCATTTCTTTGTTTTTAATGAAATCTGTATTTTACTGGGAATGATAAGTACTTGGGTCTAAATCCAGATGGACCCCGTGCCCTGTCAAGGTTCTTTGATGCACTTCTGAAACACGCAGATGCTACAGGTGTTTGGTCATCTGCAGACTCCCCCACTAGAAAACATGCTTCATGAAGACCTTTATCTTTTTTTTCTTGTGATGATTCATCATTGAAGCTCCAAGGCTTAGTACAGTGGTCAGCTCCTATTGCAAAAGGTCACAATACATGTGTTTCTGAATGACACCAAACATACCCAGTTAGCATATTTTCTGATATCGCCCAAAAGATCTTGTTAGAATCAAAATTAGTGAGATATTGGAGGAATTTTGACAGAAAAGGCCTATGGAATTTACTTCGTTGATTTTTTTTAATACTCTAATGCACCACACATCTACCACAGGGAAGTCTCCCTAGGCTCTGGCTACGTGACCACAGGTGACTCCGATCAGTGCAGAAAAACTCACTGAATAATTCGGTGGGTCTGTTGTGCTAGGGGCTGCTGAACACATCCCAGATGTCAGGATGGCTTCCTCTAGTTCCTCACCACTGCATTCAGGCATGCAGATGAGTCACAATTGGCTGCTTCCAGGCAGTTTCCAGACTTTCTGATTCTTAGTTTTAGTACTCAGACTCTGATCTGTGATATTCATGAGCATTTCACATCATTCACCAAAACTCTAAAAGCAATAGAAGTTACACTATTACTTAGAAATATATTCAACACCCTTTAACTGCAGGTTGAAAGAGAGCACAATGACTGGCTTCAGAGGTCAGTGAAAGTGGCTTTTCTGCTTAAGTTCTGATTTTCAACTTGTTTGTTTGTGTTCAATAATTTTAGGTGTTCGTTCTAACACCGTGAATCGAATACATTGCCTTCTAGGGACAAAAAAATAGCATCTGATTATAAAGCAAGAATATCATAAAGAGTATGAAATTATCATGTCCTTGAATAATCTACATAAAGTCAGACTGCTTTGCTCATGCCTGGAAGGCTGCCTTAGGACAGTGCTTTATTAAAAGAACTGAGTCCAGCAATAGCAGCAGATTAATTTTAAATAAATTGTCCAGAGGTCCTTGATGGGATCCCGAAACAGAAAAAGGATATTAGGGAGAAACTAATAAAACTTGAATAAAGTTTGAAGTTCAGTTAGTAATAATGTATCAATATCAATTAATTAAGTAAAAAAAATGTATAATAGTAATGTGAGATGTTAACAAGAGAGGAAACTGGGTGTGGGGTACATGGGTTCTCTCTTTGTAATAATACTGTAACATTAAAACAACCTATAATAAAATTTAGTTTTTAAACCAGATTGTACATTGGCATTACTCTTGAAAACACCAAAAAGACTATTCATTAATCTTGCCTAAAAAGAATTTGATTTAGCATTTCATTTCTTTAGTATCTCACATCAGATGGCCTCAATACTCTCTACTATGCAACATAAAGATTCCTAATTTTTTAATCTCATAATATAGATTCCCGGAGTTCTTTATCTTCTTCTTCTGTTGATTCTTTCTCATTTCTCCTGCTTGTCCTTCTTCCAGTTAGGATCTCAGCTTCTTTGTTACTCACTTTACTTTATTTCTTTATTATACACTACAAGGTTCTTACTGTCCTGCAATCACTGAGGAACATGGAATTTTTGGTTGCTTTGTCAGACAATGGCTACAAATACAATGGCATTTGTATTTTAGAAGGTAATATATTATATTCCATCAGGACTTCATAAAAATTTAACTATAAAATAATTCAAGAAGTTTATTAATGACTGAGAAACAATATGTTTTTAAAATTATCTACCTATATGTATTGATAGGGAAACAAACCTGGATATTGGGCTGTCATTTCTTCTTCAAATTAATGTGTATAGCCAAAGAAATACCTTCAAAATATTAATGGATGGGGTTGGGGATAATAGCTCAGTTGTAAAGTGCTTGCCTTGCAAGCATAAGGCCCTGGGTTCAATCCCAGCACCATTAAAAAAAAACAAAAACGAAATATTAATGGAGCTTGAAAACTGATCCTAAAAATCATAGTAGAACACATTCAGCAGTAACCTAAATATTTCAGAAAAGAGTAGAGTTGTCCTTCCAAAATAGGCTTATTGCCATCTGCTCCACCTCTGTTTTGTTATTTTTTGTCCACATACTATAAGTAAAATATGTTCTGAACATTGTCTTTTTTTTCCCCACACTTCCATCCTTTATTTCTATAGCAGAGCTTGGCACATAATACAACCTCATTAGTGTTTGTAGAATAAGCCAATTGTAAATCTATAATCTTTAAAGCAATAGTATAGTACTTGTGGAGGGACAACTAACCAGTAGGACCAAGAAACAAACCTAAGTATTCCTGGGAAGTTAAGGATATGTCAAAGGAGGTACAAAAAAATCAGCTGAACTCAGGGAACTCAAGGTTTCTTTGAGAGCTCTGTCCAAATACATTCCTGGGACATGAAAAGGAAAAAGAAAATAAGACTGAAACAGTTTAATACTTTTTGTGCCGTAACATAAGTAAATACCAAAAAAGTAATCAAGATACATGTAAAGTCACAGAAACCATGTTGACCAGACTATGCATCAAAATAATGATATTAAGGGATTATAAACTGTTGATTCAGTTAAGAACCCACCAATCAACTTGGGTATAATGAATGAAAAAAGAATGCATAAATAGGAAATATTCTTTCTTGCCCACTCACAAAGATTTGGATGCAAGAAGAGATTAATGTAAATATATGGGTAAATCTAAATATTGACTACATAAATAATGATAGTTTAAATTATTGGATTAAAATTAAACAAGACAATAGAAAGCAAGGAAAGGCACATAGTATAAAGCAGGCAATGTGGGTCATCATTGAAGCACACTAAATTCTTCACATTGATCTGAAGGAAAATGGATAAAGAGTGGTTTTAGAAATTAAGTTAGATATGTGTTATAAATTAGGTATGGTGGCATACTCCTGTAATTTCAGCTACTTGGCAGAAGAATTGCAAGTGTAAGGCCAATCTCAGTAATTTCATGAGAAGATCCTGTCTCAAGAAATAAAAGAGAGGTTGAATTTATTGGCATACACTTGTTCACAGTATGATTTTTTATTCTAGTTCCTCTGCATAATAAATCACTATGAACTTAATTCTTTAAAACACACACACTTTTCTCACAGTTTCTGTCAGTCAGAAATCAAGACATCTTAGATGTCTATTGCTTCAAAGTTTCTCATAATGCTTCAACCAAGGTGTCAATTTGGGTCTCATCTGAAAGATCTTTTCTCAGATCTACATCCAAATTTACCTACCAGGTTGTTGGAAAAATGTAATTCCTTTCAAACTATTGAATAAATGATCTTCATTCTTGGTGGGCTATTGGCCACAGTCTGCCCACAGTGACACATGGACTTATCTGATACAGCAATTTATCTCATTTAGGCCAGAAACCAATAATATTCTTTGCTAGGAGGTAACAATTTTCTATTATGCAGTAATGAGGTGACATGTCTTAATATTGAAGTACTTTACTGGCTAGAAGTAAATCATTCAAAAGGAGAATAATTACAATGTCATGAACACCAGGAGGCAGGAATCATTAAAGGCCATATTTGAAGTTACTCACGAAAACTTTTTTAGTACAAGTGTCTGAAGAAACTGCAGAGATATACCTCCTTTCATTGATAAAATTAGTAATGTTTTTCTTTTGTTGATTGATCTAGCTAAAATTTTTATCAATCTCATTGGTCTTTTCAGTGAATTGATTACATTCATTGCATTGGTTTTTCTCAATTGTTTATGTATTATTCCATTTTACTTATACATTTCTCCTCAACTTAAGATGGGATAAGTTCCGAAAAATGAATCATAAATCGCAAATATCATAACATAAAGATGGATTTAACAGACTTAACATACCAAACATAGCTGAGAAACAGTAAAATGAACAATATCGGTCATTTACCCTCACAATAACAAGGATGGGACAAGGATCATACTGCCACCACTCAGCATCACTAGAAATTTTCATATTGCTTATCACTAGCCTGGGGAAAGATGAAAATTCAAAATTTGCAGTATACTTTCTATTAAATGTATACTACTATCTCTCATAAAGGCAAAAAAATTGTAAGTTGAACTATCATAGGTCAGAGATTCTGTCTGTATTTAGATTACATGCATTATTATTTCCTTCATTTTCAACCTTTTTTTTTTTTTTTTTTTTTTTTTACTGGGGATTGAACCCAGGGGCACTCCACCACTGAGCCACATCCCCAGCCCTATTTTGTATTTTATTTAGAGACAGGGTCTCACTGAGTTGCTTAGGGCCTCACTAAGTTGCTGAGGCTGGCTTTGAACTCCTGATCCTCTTGCCTCAGCCTCCCAAGTGCTGGGATTACAGGTGTGCAGCACCGCACCCGGCCCATTCTCAACTTTGAGTTTAATTTTTTCCCTTTTTTTCCAGCTTCCTAAAATGGAGACTCACATAACTTAATTTTAAACATTTGTTTTACTAATGTAAAGCTGTAACGCTACATACATTTCCCTCTAAGCACAGCTGTAGCTGTATAAAATAAATTTAATAAATTTCGTTTTGATCTCCATTTACTTCAAACTGTTCTCTATTTTTCCTTGTGATATCTTCTTTTAGCCATGAACTATTTGGAAAAGTCTTTAAATTTTCAAATAATTTGGTGTTTTTCCCTTCATTCTTGCTGATTTCTAATTTAAGTCTACTACAGTCAAAAATCATATACTATATAATATTTTAGTCTTTTTAAATATATGACTAGATTTATGGCATTGAATATAGTCCATCAGTACTGACTGAAAACAAATTGCATTCTGGTGTTGGGTGGAATATTATATAAGTATCATTATTTATATAATAAATATTTATTTAAATATTTATGTAAATATATAACTTATTTAGAATAAGTTGTTTCATAAGTTAGTTTAAGTCGTTTATATTCAGATTGGTATTTTCTCTGTTATGTCCACTACTGGAGAGGAATATTAGAATTTTTACTTGTGGTTTTTTGATTTATTTATTTCTTCATTTGGTTTTTGAGGCTCTGTTTCATATATATTTTGTAGATCTGTTATTAGGTGTGTATATCTATTTATTACCATTTTATCTCTCTGGTATGTTAATCCTTTTATCATTTTGAAATACTCTTTTCCTTTTTTCTTTTTTTCTTTTTTTTTCTTTTTTTTTTCCTTTTTGCCATGTAAGAGAACTTTATTATAAGT
>JAJEJO010004079.1:407091-420443 GCA_020662805.1 Glaucomys volans | reverse complement strand
GGTGTTGGGTGGAAAATTATATGAATATTATTATTTATACAATAAAATATTTATTTAAATATTTATATAAATATATAACTTATTTAGAATAAGTTGTTTCATAAGTTAATTTAAGTCATTTATATTCAGATTGGTATTTTCTCTGTTATGTCCACTACTGGAGAGGAATATTACAATTTTTACTTGTGGTTTTTGATTTGTTTATTTCTTCATTCGGTTTTTGAGGCTCTGTTTCATATATATTTTGTAGATCTGTTATTAGGTGTGTATATCTATTTATTACCATTTAATCTCTCTGGTATGTTAATCCTTTTTTTTTTTTTTAAAATATTCTTTTCCTTTTTTCTTTTTTTCTTTTTTTTTCTTTTTTTTTTTTTTTTTGCCATGTAAGAGAACTTTATTATAAGTAAAAGTAATGTAAGGCTCAAACAAAGAGCACCCTCAGGAGTGTGGATCATCTCCCAGCAGAGAATGACCAATGAAACAGTGCTGTCTCTAAATTCATTGGTGTTTTATGGTTGTCTTGAGAATAGGGGTCCACCTTCAGCACTTGTTGCCAATCAGGTGTTCAGCTCCTTCATGTCAGGCAGAAGAGTTTTTGACCCTAGTTGGTCCTCTCCAGAACTATCATGGTGGCCATCTTTTTAAGGGGGGGCTTCATTTACAAGTCAATCATACATTAATGTGAGAACTGGGGTCAGTGACCAGATCAAATTTACCTGTGTTCTCCTGAACTACTAAGAAATTTTCTCCTCTGAAATATATTGAGACACCTATTGCCATAAATTCTAGCTTTGCAATGACCCCAACTAACCCTGTCAAGAGTTAGTAATAGCCCCATTAATCTTTCTTGATATGAAATACTCTTTTTCTACCAATATTCCTTAATTTTAAAGCTATTTTATTTTTCATTAATAAAGCCATGTAGCATTTCTCACATGGGCTTTTTAACTTCAACGTTTTGCTTTCACTAACAAAAACAATTGGTGGGAGAATACTGACATATGTTGCTATTATATGTGCATAAGATGTAAGCAACTAAAAATATGGGTAGCTTAACTTAATGAAATTACCAAAATAAATATTTTTATTAACTTATTTTAAACTAAGTGCAATTTCAGTGGGAGAAGAAGATTGGGGTTACCCCAGAGAGAGAGAGAACACAAATGATGTTCAAGAAAATAATCATGTTCTTTAAATCATCATGACTTATTGTCATGAGGGAATAACCAGTCTTGCAGAGAGTACTATAGCAAATCATTGTCCAACATCCTACATTTCAGCATTTTAGAATAGTTCATTTTATCTCTTTAAAAATCCAAAAATTGTCAGGAAGTTTAAACCTTCCTTCAAACAGACAATCATATCTTTGAAGATTATGATGTAGAAAACGAGAAGGGGAAAAAGGGGCATCAGATTATTCAGAGACACACAAATGTTTGCGGAAAGACAGCCTCGGTTGAATCGCCAAAGAATATAATTGGATATGTTTATGCACACAATAATCATGCTTCAAGCTGTGTACCACAGGGTTAAAAAAAATTTACAAAGATATATAGCTGGGATAATTAACATGGGTGTGTATGTATGTAGGTGAATATGTACAAGTTATTTTTACTTCTTCTTACTCATTTTAATCACAATATGTCTTTGTTCTTTCTCCCAAAGTTATCAAGCAGAAAGGAAGTCAGTATTACTATAGATACCTTATGTTATATCATCACAGCACACGCTACATTTCACTCCTGGAGTGGTACATCCTATAGATTTTTACAAAGGTGTAATGACATATATACAACACCATAATTGTATCATACAGAATAGTTTCATTGCCTTAAAAATTCTATAATTTACTGACATATATTTCTAAAAGAACAAGTAAAATTTCTGTCTTTAACCTAATCTTTTCTTTTTCCTCTCTAATCCCTGGTAACTACTGGCCCTTTTCTGTTTCCATAGTTTTTAGTTTTGCTTTGTTTTTTTTTGTTTTCTTTCTAGAAAATAATATAATTGTAATCATACAGTATATAGCTTTTTCAGATTGACTTCATTCACTTGGTAATATGCATTAAAGTTCCCTCCCTGCCTTTTCATAACCTGATAGCTCATTTTCTTTTTAGTACTAAATAATATTTCATTGCCTAGATGAGCCAGAGTTTATCCATTTGTCTACAGAGGACACCATGGTTGCTTCTGCGTTTTGGAAATTATGAATTAAGCTGCTATAAACATCTGTGTGGGGGTTTTGGTGTAGACCTACAGTTTCACCTCATTTTGGTAAATTCCAAGGAGCACAATTGCTAGATGTTAGAAGTGTATTCAGTCTTGTAAGAAACTATCAAACTTTTTTTTTTGCAACATTTTGCATTCTCTCCAGCAATGAGCAAGAGTTTGTATTGCCATCATTCTGATGTTTGTATCTATTTTTGTCTTTTACTCTTTTTCCTGCCTTTTGTAAGTCTAATGAGCATCTCTTATGATTCCAGTTTTTCTACTTTCTTAATATATTTTACATTTACTTTTTCACATATTTTAATGGTTGCTGGAGAATTTACAATATACATTTATAGGTAATATAAGTTCACTCTCAAATAACACTGTACTGATTCACATATAGAATCATTCCTATATAAGAGCAAAATGTTTCTAATTCCTCCCCTGTCCCTTATATAATCACTGTATCAGTGTCATTTCACTTATACTTAAGCATGCAAACATTCAAATATACACACAAGCATGTTCGATTCAATACATTGCTGCTATTATTATTTTTGAATAAACATTAGTTAGATCAATTAATAAGAAGAAAAATGATAGTTTATTTCTTCACTTATTCCTTCTCTGATGTTCTTTTTACTTTATGCAATCCGAGTTTCTAACAAAAATCATCTATCTCTTTGAAGAATTCCTTTTCATATTTATTATAAGTCAAATCTCCTGGCAACAAATTCTCTCAATTTTTGTTTGTCTGAGAAAGTATTTCTCCCTCACTGTTTAAAGTTAATTTTGCAGAGTACAGCTGTCTAGGTTGATGGTGTTTTCGTTGTCAACATGTTCACTCTATTCTTCCTTAATTGCATGATTTTTTAAGTTAAGTGTAATCCTTACCTTTGCTCCAACATAGTCAAAGCACTTCTGTTTTTCTTTGGCCTCTTTCTAGATTTTTCTTTATATTTGACTTTCTGCAATTTGACTATGACTTGCTGTTATGGTTTGGATGTGAGGTGTCCCCCAAAAGCTCACGTGTGAGAAAATGAAAGAAGGTTCAAAGGAGAAATGATTGGGTTATAACAGTAATGCAACCAGTGAATTAATCTCTGATGGGATTAACTGAATGATTACTGGAGGAATGTGGGGTGTGGCTGGGGAAAGTAGTTCATTTGGGGTGTGGCTATGGGATATATACCTTGTACCTGGTCAGGGGAGTCTCTCTCTGCTTTCTGATCATAATGTGAGCTCTTTCCCTCTGCCACACTCTTCTGCCATGTTAATCTGCCTCTCCTTGAGCCTGGAAGAATGGAGACTGATGTCTATGGATTGAGACCTCTGAAATCATGAGCCTCACATAAACTTTTCCTCTCCCCAAATCATCTTGATCAGATCCTTTAGTCACAGCAGTGAAAAAGTTGACTGAAACACTTACCAACCTACAGGGTTGGTTTTTTTTTTTTTTTTTTTTTTTTTTTTTGCATTTATTCTGTGTGGTGTTCTCTGACCTTTCTGGATTAGTGGTTTGGTGTCTGACATCAATTTGGGAAAATTCTCAGTCATTATTTCTTCAAATATTTCTTTCTTCTTTCTGTTTTTAGTATTGTCATTATGCAACATATTATAGCTGTTGCAGTTTTTCCATAATATCTGAATACACTGTTCCATTTTTTCTCTTTACTTTTCCATTTTGGAAGTTTCTATTAACATGTCCTCAGACTCAGAGGGTCTTTCCTCAGTCATGTCAGTTTCCTAAGGAGCTCAGGGCTGAGTCTGATTCAGGTGCTTGCTCTGTCAGTTCAAACTATGCTTAGTCATTATTGTATTTTATTCTGACTATGAATTTTTAATTGGCAGCCAAACATGATATGGTAGGTAGAATGAACTGTGACAAGCCGGCTTTCTGCCAAGCTGTGGTCCAGTGTGTGAGAGCTGAGTTCTTCACAGTTCTGTGACTGGGTCTCCATCTTGAAGGGAGGCTGTGACTCTGGATGATGAACTCCACAGATGCTTCTTAGTTTTGTGACCTCCATAGGTGAAACAGGATGGCTACAACAGATGAGAGTTGGGCATTTGTCTTCCTCCAGATGGGCTGGGCTTTCATTAAAAACCATGACATTTTTGGCTCTAGTTAAGTAGTCCCTCCTTGAGGGTAGGACCTGCTCTGTTATATTTCAAAATGGTTCCTTTTTCCTCTGTCTTTCAAAAGTACAAGTTTTTCTCTGATATTTGCTGTGAAAACCAGGTCAACCTCCTAAAGGTTAAACTCACAAAAGAGAAGGGTCCCCCACTGTGACAGTATCCCTCTGAAGTTTTTACCTCTCAGACTTGTCCACTGTAAGTCTCCAGCAATTCCCAGTTACAGTGCAGGTTTTCCTGGTCTCACCCTGGTTCCCTTGGCCATTTCCACTTGAGAGTTTCAGTTCCTGTGATTTGTGATTCTCTGTATCCTCCTGGCCTTCCCTGTAGCTTGTAGGGACAGTGGTTTGCCCTCTGACCTCATTTCTCTGAAGAGCTAAGAGAGCTGTTGGTTTGGTCAGTATTTTACTTGCTGTTGGGGTAGAAGAATGAGTCCTACATTCTTTACATGAAGCACTGGAAACTGAAAATCTCCCTAGTTATGTTTTTAGTTTTCCTCTATCTGTACTTCTACTCCAAGTGTAAGAAATATTAGTTGCAGTTGTTCTGACATCCTCTGCTGTCATGTGTGGTTCCATCTGAGGTGGTGAAACTCAAGAAAAATAGCTATAAAGAGGAAAGAGAGAGTTAGAACTAATGGAAGAAAGATAGACTAGGGTTATGGTTTGATGAAATACTAAAAGGAAAAAGGTGAAGAAGGGTTTGGAAGTGACTGGACAAAAGTGTCACTGATGGAACAAGGCCCAACAGGGGGGAATGAATTAGGCACAGATTTCCTTCAAGAATTAAAAAAGCTTAAGTGTTCGTTATTCTTAGGCAGAGATTATGGTTTGTGATTATATAGAAAAGGAACCAGAGGTTCCGAGAGGTTAAGTGATTTACTCAAAGTTGTAATGGCTAATTACTGTAAGAAGATCCTGGCATTGCAAATGCACCAATGACTATTAAAATTCCATTTTAAATATTTTCCCTCCCCACAGAAACGTTAGGCCAAGAAGTTTTCTTTACCAGAAGGTCTGTACATTACGACCACTACTATTTTTGTTAAGTGTGGTAAATTTTGCAAGGTCTAACAAAATGGTTTCTGACAGAAATATTTTTAAGAAAACCATTGGGACATCACATACATAGTGCTATATAGCTTTAGTTTAGAACTTCATTCTATACAGCCATGTCTTTAGAATGTGAAAGAACTTTTGTGTGAAGCACTGCTTTATCTTGATTTTATTGGACATGATATGAGTATACATTTACAGACAGGAAAGTAAGAAATAGCATCTTATTTCAACACTATCATGGTAGCAAATGAAATATAACTAGTGGGAAAACTATATTCTAATATGAAAGTAGCACCTGAAACCAATAGTACTTCAGTAGATTTACTTTTGCACTATAATGATGGGATTGTGTGGGTGCATCACACAATAAATTGAATAAAATATATCAACTAAGTACTATTAAATCATATTTAAATATACTATCCTTGATTGTTAGAGTGAAGCTCAGAGTATCCACCAGGGAAATCAAGTTGTTTTGAATTTTGTTATATGGTCCTTAAATAAATTAAGCTTTGCTAATGCATTTGTTTTTGAACAAAATTTTGCTCTAGACAAAAGATTTTAATATACGTCTCCTGTGTAAAATATGATTACTGAAATGTGCCCTTATCACACTGGGAAATCTAATCATTCTCCAGGTCACAAATATGATCTTTATAGTACTTAATTTAAAAGGAGGCATGATTTTGAAATAAAAGGGGCATTACATCTTATTAAGAAAAGTGGATTAGAACAGTCTTTGTACCTAAGTAATTATGTGACTTTGGGCTAGTCATTTAGGTTTGTTGGATTGCAGTTTTTCAATGAGAGAAATGAGAGTCATATATATACTGTAAGATTTCTGGTTTTAATGTTTAGTATCATGCAGAGAAAGCTTACCATGACCTAACCAAATTATAAATCTTAATTTTTATAATAACTGTAAGGGAGACATCACTCACTATCTCTTATAGATGAAAAGTTAGGAGTTTGGAAAAGTTAAGGACTCATTTACAATCTGAGAGTCATTTGGTAGAAGGACCCAAATCTGAAATTTGCCTCTCAATCTTGAAAACCCATCTTTTTTCCTGTCTTGATAGCTATCACCTTTGAGTGATGCAAACCCCTGACCGCCTTTGGATTGACACTTTACTAAACATGTGAAAAACAAGAAGTAGTAGAGGCTTTCATTCTTCTTGCCTTTTCTAAGGAAACAAAAAACACTGATAACCTATGACAGAAGGAAATCATCATTGAAGGGCTGCCAATTGACATATTTATGGACAAGGTACAGACTCCTTTGTCTCCAGAAAGTACTTAACAATATGTTGCTTTGGAAGATTCAATAACCGCAGATGAGAATATTACTCCACATGCCACTGGTACACCTAGCAAAATCTACTCAGTAGTGGGATATGTCCAAGGTTATTTTCAGATGCCATCTGGAAATTGCTTTCTCCTAGTAACAGTGATGGAGGGGAAAGGGAGTTGAACTTGAGAGATCCAATGACTTGTCCATGGCCACAACTTCTACATAGTGTAGAGATTCACTCTGAGGACCCCATACTGTAGATTGTCTTTAATTAGTAAAAGTGAGGGAAACTTAGTTTTGTATGCAGGAACTCTAATTAAAATTGCAACACAATAATTTACAACGGTGTTAGGAACTCTGGGCAACAACAGGAACAAAAGGAATAAAATAAAATTGAGAATGTTTGCAATCCTGCTTTGAGTTCTTTCTAGGTTCATCAAATAAAATAACTTCAGTCGAGAAGCATTTTGAAAAGAGTGAAAACTCTTAAAAACAATATAACTAATGTTCAGAAAAATCACTTCAAAAAAAAAAAAAAAAGAAAGAAAGAAAGAAAAATTCAAAGGCCCATTGTACCTTAAGTATATTGTTGGCTGATATTTTTAAACCCAAACTCTAGAACTGAATGTTCGAGCTACTGGAGGGAAATGCCCAGTAGTAATTGGTCTGGGTCTGGCCCACTGCTCGGAACTTCACGTTGGCACAGAGTAGATGGTGGTGAAGTTGTCAGCACCATTGAAGGGATTTTTGGGAAAGCCCAGATTAGAGGTGAAGGGAAATGAAATGGAGGAAATGAAACGGCTGTATTATTCAAATGTGCCCCAGACAAATCTTCAGCTCTGGAAAAATGCATTCTACTCCAGGTAATTGTATTAGGCTAACTGATTCCAGGTGGTCTCAAGGATAATTCAGCAAACATTTTTTAAGAGCCTACTATGTGAAAAACCATAATATAATACAGACAGTATAAACAGCTTTTATTCAGTTTGGGAACTCTTCCTAGTTCCAAAGTATCAATATTTTATTTTCATACATTTGCAAAATCAGCATTTTTCTGCAATGTAACTATTGGCTAAGAAACTGGGAGGTTCATATGTAGTCTATTTATAATTTATACCTCAGAGGTGTTCTATATCATCCTCCCCCAACAACTTGAAATAAATTTACTCAAGTATTGTTTGTGGAAAAATTTCATATCTAAAATGATTTTTTTTACTTCATCGTTTTCTACAGAGAATTTTCCAGACTTTACCTACAGAACAGTAAAGTAAAGCCCAGAACAAGCACTAGGAAAAAATTTCATTTTAAAACATTGTTTCCTGAAGTAGAAAATCTCATAATCTGGAAAAAAAATAGAACCATAAAACATATTATTACACTTTGTCCTTAATTCTTTGTGACTGTAGGAAAATAATCAATATAACCAAAATTGAATAAACTTATCATTAAAGCAGCTAAATCAATTTTGTTACTATTATTTGCTCATTGCTTAAGCATACTTGTACTAAAAGAAAATCCTTCCAGCAGAGGGCATCCATCTTTTAGGACTTCAGCTTCATTTCTGTGTGTTGGCAATGGAATGTGGAGTAGAAACCTTAAGTGTAGTATTCATTTCAATTTTGTATTTTAAATTAAGTATATAAAAGGAGACCTAGTAACTTTACCTCACATCAATATTCAAATATGCATAAGAATAATATGTTCTGTTGAAGTCTCAAAGTTACAGTGCTTTGTTCTATGAAATCACCCACTTGCTCCAAAGGAAAGAAGAAAAGGTCCACTGAACCTTAACTCTACTCTGTCTGATCACTAAAACAGTCCCAGGAAGAGAACTATCACCTGGATCAGCCTCTCCCCGCATTGATGTGCACTGAAGAAGTCAGAAATATGGTCCTGTCTTAGGAAACCAAACAAGAAACTGCGACTGGGTTCTTTCTCTCTTCTCCCTCTCTCCCTCCCCTTATCTAGCATACGTCTCCTTTCTGCATCAAAACTTCAGGATAAAGCAGGGAAAATACCTTCCTTCTTCCTCTGCTTGCCTTTCTCACCATTTCTAATGCCAGGAACACAGGTGAGATTTTCTTTCTTTTCCTTTCTGTCATTCCCTCTTAACTACTTTGTAAGCAGTCCCAGAAGACAAAAGATGTATCTTTTCCACTGGTGAGACAATTCTCAGAGCTGTGTCCTAGCAGATTTCTTACCAATATGTTGGATGGGGAAAAGGAGAAAAAGGAGCCATGGGAAATCTCTTTGGGCTGCATCCTTGCTGGAGAATTCCATTTTGATTAGCAAACCCTGAACATTACCTCATTCTTTTCTTTCTCAAACCCTGTAATTCTTCTCCACTCTCCACTCTACCAGAGAGAGGGATAAAAGCCACTCTCTCTCAAAGGAAAAAAAAAAAAGAGGTAGACGTTAAGGTTTTTCAGAATAAAAGTTCCTGACAATTAAATGCTTGGGAATGCAGTACATCCACTGGAGAGTCTATATGTGGTACCTTCCAATGACTTTACTCTTGACATGAAATTTTCACCTTCCAGTCCACAATTATTCTGTTTTTGGCCTTTTCCCCCTGCAATCAGCATAATTAAAATATTCTTCAGTGTAATGCTTTATTTTTATTTTTGGCAACACTTTCCATAGATTCATTGACACAAGTTTGGAAATATTTATTTCCCTTTACCACTTAGTTTCTACTACTTTTAACCAGTTCAAGCTTGAGTATTCTGCTCTTTATTGTTGCAGGCGGTTTGACTTGTGCAAAAATCAAAATAAAAGGGGCTGAAGATGGGAAGATATGTGATAGGAGCGTGGATTCTTTTTGATTTACCCAGTTAAACTCCCTCAACATGGTATGGAAAGCCACTCATGCTTCAGGGACACCTCCCCACTCTACCTGTCATCCCTCGTTCCCATTAACAGAGTCTTCTACTTTTTAGTATACTTTGGTGACTCATGCCACAAAATTTATCTAATTTCAAAAATATGTTCACATTTTTTTGGATTTCTTTTTTTTTTGTTGGTAGTGGTTTGTACAGTTCTGGGGACTGAATCCAGTGGGGCTCTATCACTGAGTTATACCCCCAAACCTTTGCATTTTTTATTTTGAGACAAGGTCTCTATCCTCCTGTCTCAGTCTCCCAAGTAGCTGGGATTACAACTGTGAGCCACCACAGGCTTTTGAGAACACTCTTCTTTCTTCTCTGCCAGATCCATGTTGAGTCTCAAGGCTTAGCCCAAATTTAATATCTTAATAAAGTAGAATTTACCAAAAGCTAAACTTACCTTTCTGTCTGCCCTCTCTATAAAATTTTACAACTTTGTAGAAAGAAAAATCTTAGAGCCAACCATAGTAGGTCATACCTGTAACTCAGTGACTCTCGAGGCTGAAGTAGAAGGATCTCAAATTCAAGGCCAGACAGCCTCAACAATTCAGTGAGACCCTATCTCCATATAAAAAATAATAATAATAAAGAAAATAAAAAGTTTTATAGTAAACTGCTTTATGCCAGGTATTGAACTTAACCTTTTGACATGTGATAACTCAATCTTTTCAAATAAATACTAAAATTTTCTAGTACATTCAGATAAGGAAAATGAGGCACAATGAATTTATGTAGCCTGCCCACATTTGTACAGTTAGTCCAACATTGTTTTGTAGAATTTTATAACCAGGACATATGTTATGCTTTAAGGAAACTACGAACCTCATGAATATACATGTATAATTTTGTTCATATGTACAAATTTAGGATCTCCATTTTTTTAATCTTTTTTTCTTCAGTTGTACATGGACATGATAGATTCCTTTTATTTATTTATTGAGAATAGAACCCAGTGCCTCACATGTGCTAGGCAAGTGCTCTACCACTGAGCTACAACCACAGCCCCAGGATCTCCAACTTTATGATTTAAAAGTATTATTTGTTCTATAAAATGGTTACCAGCTATGCTATTGTGTGTTAAGTACTGCTCCCTAGTGATCTAAAAATGTACTTTTTTGGAATTCCTTACAGTGCACATTAGGAATCCAACTAGTATTTTTGATTTGACAGAATATCTTCCTGAGAAGAAGCATTGGAGGTGGTAACAAGAGAGCAAGTAAATTAACACAGAAATATATGAATTCACTGTTCTTTCATTAATCACCCCTGCTGACTTGTAATAATAAATGAAATCTAGAAATTCAAAGACATATAGCAATATTTATCTCAAAGTAATAATACAATTATATTTCTCAAAAGTCCACAACAAAAAATATGTGTTATTAGATCAAGGTCAATATTTTTAGCTAGAATAACAATAGATTTATGAAACTTAAAATAACTTTTTGCCTTTAAAATGGAAGATTTTTCTATATAGAATACATACAACAATAAATATGTATTTGTTTGGAATTATGAAAAGAATTTAAGTCTCTCCTGTGAGGTTATTTGAGCTCCTTTTTTTCAAACACTAATTTGGCACTATGTTGGCATATCAGCAGAAGAATTTAGGTATTTCAGGTCAGAAAGGCTTAAATTATGTCACACAGATTCATACACATGTTCACATGTACATTTCTAGTGTCTAATCATTTAAAAAATACATTTCATAATATCTTCTCTAGAATTTACTTATTTATATACACATCAAAATGTGGGCTCAAAAACCATACTTTAACAAAACCACTTTAATTCTTTCCAAGTTGCTTGGGTGGTTCATAAATATTCAAACCTAGTATTCCACGTTGACACTATTTTCTTCAATAAAGTCGACAAGAATAATACTCATTTATTTTAGAAATGGTTGGACCTGATAACTAGACTGGTCAAGAATATCTGAAAATATGAAATGAGTCATTTAAAACAACTGAGGCCCAGGTGTGACATCTTTGGAGGGCAAGATTACAGTCCTGAGACAGCAATGAGAATGGTTTATGTTTACAATTCTTCATGATATTGCAGGCTTGTCATGAAAATAAATTGCCTGTAGTCCTCTGCCATTTTCCATTCCTGTCTCATCATGATAATAAGGCATCAGGTTTTTAACATTCAATATATTCTGAAATGCAATTTCATATAAAGATGTGTAGGGTACTAAAACATTTGCTACCTATGTTTGCTTGTAGATTCCACTTACATTCATATTTCTGAAGGTATTGCCTGCTCTGTCTAGTAATAAATGAAAATTAAACCATGGTTCTGAAATATGGATGGCTCATTGGAAATAAGATAGTAACCCCCAGTATCACTTTCATCTCTGAGATGTGAAGTTTCTTTTCTATTTAGAAAGCACAAAAAGTTTATCCTGTAACCAACCACAGGAAATCATGAAGTGGGATAGGGAAAAGCAGGATATTATACTACTTTTTCAAGGAAACTTGAATGTTTCTGCTTGGTCAAGTCACTTGCTATCATATTGTCACTGCTTATGCTTAAGCGTTCTAATACACTCTACCCCATGGTTACCCGGACCTGGTCTTAATATGTGAAATAATTTTCCAGCCAGCCTGATTCAGGCTGAATTATATAAGTGCTAACTTCACCATCCTAATAAAAACACAGTTGAAATAGAGTATTATTGTATTTCTTAAGCAAGAATAAGGAGCTATTGTGTTTGAAAACTTTAAGAAGTATCACAAAGTTCCAAGAGATGAATTTATCTTTCAATATAAGGTATGACTGAATATTCTGGGAAAAATAAAATTTTTTCTGGGACAAAAAAGTGAGTAAAAACATTAGGAAAATTATAGACATTTAAAAGTGCTTTGGAATTATGTGAATAAAAAAATGTCAGGATTAAACAATCTTAGTAAGTTTGGATAAGACTGAAGTACTCTGTACTTTCTTTGTTATAAAACATCTTACAGGTTAATCATTTGGTTACTTCTATACTATATCATCAGCCTCCAGAGAACAGACTCCATCTTACCACATAGCAGCATCTCTAGTTTCTGACACTATGTTCAGTACATATTTGGCACTGAATAAGCATTTGCTAAATTAATCAGTATTTATCTTTAATATCCAGAAAGAAAGGTAAGTGGAGATTACAAGATATTAATAGGTTGCAAAAGTTAAAATAATACCAGTGTTATGACATCAAATTTTGAGATAACCAGAGAATAAAATATTATGTTTCCAATGTAAAATACAAATATAATATTAAAATATAGGAAATCTTTGAGTGCCATTTGAAATCCCTTCTTTTATAGCTCCAATATCTTTCCTCTTTTAACTCTTGCTTTAAAACTTTTTAACCTTGCTGCTATATTCTTTTTTTTTTTTTTTTTCTTTAGTACTGGGGATAACTTGATCACTGAGTTACATCCTTAGCCCTTCTAATTTTTTATTTTAAACATGCAATATTCCTGCCTCAGCCTTCCAAGTAGCTGGGATTACAGGCATGTGCCATCATGACAAACATGTTGCTGTATTCTTACTCCATATTTCCTTTCTTATTCCTAAAAAATAGTATCAGAAAAACAAATACTCATTTTTCTCATACATGATCAATACTCAACACAACATAAAATATTTCTGGTCACCAAAATGATGTCAGGGTACATTCCCACACATCAAGTCATTCTCTAATGGACACCAACTAGATGTCCTATAATTTCATTCAATTCTGCCACTGTCTACATATAGTTAGAATCATACCTCACAGGTTTA
>JAJEJO010004079.1:378118-406991 GCA_020662805.1 Glaucomys volans | reverse complement strand
TTATTTTTTATTTTTTTATTTTTTGGTACTGGGGATTGAACCCAGGGGCACTCCACCACTGAGCCACATCCCCAGCCCTATTTTGTATTTTATTTAGAGACAGGGTCTCACTGAGTTGCTTAGGGCCTTGCTAAGTTGCTGAGGCTGGCTTTGAACTTGCAATCCTCCTTTCTCAGCCTCCCAAGTACTGGGATTACAGGTGTGTGTCATTGCGCCCGGCCACATCTACTATTGACAGACCAACTATACATCTAAGTTCCTATGAAAACATTCTTGATTTTGATTAATTTGCTAGGATACTAGCAAAACTCAGGAAAAAACTTACATTTATTAGTTTATTATATTAATAAAGTATATAATGAATGATATAGATGAAAAGATACATAGAGGAAGGTCTGGAAGTGTCCCCAAATACAGGAGCTTCTCTGCCCATGGAATTGGAGTGTGCCACCTTGCCAACACCTCGATGCCTTCATAAATCTGGAAGAGCAACTGAGTACAACAATGTGGGATTTTCATGGGGATTCATCATATAGGTACAGTTGATTATTAACTTGATTTCCAGACCTCTCTCCTCAGGGAATGATCAATGGGCCTGGAACTTTCAAGTTCCCAACCAAGGCCTAGTCTTTCTGGTGACTGTTCTCCATCCTGAAGTTATCCAAAAACCCACCAAGAGTTGCCTCATTACAACAAAATATCCTCTTATCACCCAGAAAATTTCAGAAGAATTGGGACCTCTGTGTCAGGACCCAGGGACAGAGAACAAATGTGAATGTCTTATCATATTATAGTACTAAACCAATAGTCTCTTAATGATGGCAAATTAGCTTCACCTCCTATGTCAATCATTATTGAATGATATTGATTTTATTGTGAAAGATTGCAAAAGATTGCAACACTACTCTGGTTTTCCTGGAATTCTAATATCAATGTCTGCAATGAGCTGCAGTGAAACCTGAGTTTCTCTGTTTCTGCTGGTGGAAGGGTTCTGTATGCTGCAGGTGAGAAATGTGTTATAGCTCTTAATGGTAGGCTAAGCCCTCCAGTGTTGCAGCAGATCCCAGCAGCTCACTGCTAATTTCTTCTTTCTGGGTTTTTGTTTCACAAATCCAAAGAATGAAACTCTATGGACAACAGAAGGCAAGAGTGAAAGGAGTAGGATTTATTGAAGAATAGAAACAGTGCTCTCACAGGGCAAGAGTGGACCTCATAGCAGGTTTCTATCTGAGTGGGCTCGGAAGAGGTGTATATTGCACTTGGATCAATGTTATTGGTTCAAACTTATGCTAATCAGGGTTTGAAAAAGTACCAATGCTACTGGTCCAAAATTATAGGGATTGAAAAAGTATTAACCTATTAGTTCAAATTATGCTGATTTTAAAAGCACTAACCACTACTGATTAACACTTGAATCCAAATTTCCTTTCAGGTCTGCCCCACTTCCACTTTCTTGTTGCTCATCTGCAATTCCAGCTTTCCAGGGGGTTTCAATCAGTGGATCCTGCATGCTCTGGAGTCCAGAGCTGCAGCACTGCATGGAATAGGTGTCTGCATTTGACCAGGCCATGTCGGGATGACAGTTCAGTGAACGCCAGCTTGCCTTAGCCCTCTTGCCTCAGGCTTGGGCTGGCATGATGGACTCCACAGGGCTGCAACCCCTGTGGATGCACAGCACCAGGACACACAATCATGCTTGGCTAAGGGCAATAGGAGGTAGTCCATGATATGGCTGGGCTCCAGTGTGCTCTAGCCAGCCCAGATCACCATGCTGTTGCACTTTGTTGCTCTGCTGTGGCTTCTCAGCAGGGACCAGAGGGCCAGCTGCACAGCTTGGTGACTGGGGATCCAGTCAGTAGTTTAATGTATTTGTTGATGTCCTGCAGTCTTCTTTGTCTGCAGTGGTTCCTCTTTTCTTTATATCTATTCACATGTCACCAAATTTTCATGGTCCAAATTACAATCTTTCCTACTAAAGCTCTATACAACCATTAATCTTAGAATAATCACACACTTCTATATCCTATGACATATGCTTGCCTTACTTTACTATTGCAAATCTCTTTAACATCTAAGACTACATTACACCACAGAGAACTGTAATGATTAAATGAGGAAATGCATGAAGATGTAAATGAGTGACTATTCCAGGCACATAAAATGCTTTAGAGAATTTGTTTTTTTTCTTGTTTTTGCCATTATAATTGTTGTTTAATACAATAATCATTCCATTAAGTGACTATTACAAGCCGAGTTTTGTAAAGTTATGCTTAAGAGAGTTCTGGTTAGCAGGCAGACCCAAAACTCTGCATTCCTCAACCTCTCTTCTTAATCACATAGGAGTTGAGAAGATGGGGAAAATGTGGCTGGAGGTGAAGTGGATGAGGGGCTGAAGTCAATTTAGGAATAAGCTGCTTCCCAGTCAATACAGAGGATGATTTCCTGTCCTTGCAACATACACTGAGACCAAGACATGATAGCATTCAACCGTTAGGGATTGCATTTCTACTGTGTCAGAAGTGGGAATTGTGTTTGGAAATGATACAGAAGTTAAAGTCTATAACAGGTTGACAACCAAAGGAGATAAATTACAAGCAAAGTATGATCTGTGAAAGTAGATCAGCTAAAAAGTGAGAAGGTCTCAAGTGAAAACATGAGAAATGGGTCTACAGTAACACCAAGAGTACATGTGGTACTACAGGTGGTGCTTGATTGCTTTCTTGGGTATTTTTAGCCATGAACTCTTATTCTGATCAATTAGGACATGTCTACCTATTACACATTCATCTTAAAGGACTGAAGAGAATACTGGGTTTTGATTTACTATCTTCATCCAAATAAAAATTTTTAGTATTTTAAATTTATATTTGAAGTACTCAGAGCCCCTACCCAGTTGGGCAGTCGGGGAGAAGTGTATATGGATTACCTGTGACATCTCCATCCATGATGGTTCTTCAGAATCCAACAACTCCAACAAGGGCCTCTTATGTGGTCAAGTTGATCAGATCATTGCACTCATGAAATAGATATAAAATACATGCTCTTGCTATTATTAATTAAATAACTTCAATTAAGTAGCTTTCTCAAATGTATTAGTTTCCTGACTTCATAAACAGAAGACATTTAATATAAACAACATATTCCTAAATATAATCAGGATGAATGTAAACATCCTTGGCTGTTCTGATACAATTACAGTACTCAGCTTTCCTAAAAACAGAAACAAATCTCACTCATTTACATATATTTTAGGTATATACAGTCATTGAAAAAGTTTTTGAATTAAAGAGCAAGGAATATCTTCCATTATATTAAAGATCCCTAAAGTACTAGTGAGTTTTCTAAGCTCTTAAAATTTTTCTTTGAATTTTTTCATCTTTTTGGCAGTCAGTTCCTATATCTAGCTTTATAGTACCTACTACAATCTTTTTCCAACCCCCTTTTCCAAATTCTGATTCTAATTTACTGTGTACTAGGAGATAAGACTAATGGCTTTATTAAAATTCTTCCTAAATTCAGTTTTTACATTTCCAGTAAGTAAAGTTCATAAACATCAGCTTAGAAATTCTGTTTTGATTTTTAGCCTTTTTTCCCCTTTCTTATTGTCTGATTTCCAAATAGTTGATGTCATAAAATAAATTTAATGTCTGAAAATTACATGCATTTATTTAAAGTGTATGATTAAGTGTGAAGCTTTTTGGTGCAAGCTCTATAAGTCATTGAATTCCAAAAAGAGGAAAGTCTATGAAGTTTGCATAGTGACAGAAAGCATTCAGATTCAATAGCTATTATATTTATATTGTCTCCTTTATTTTACTAAGTATGAGGAGAAACTGAATATATATTAAATCAAAAGAAATCTGTGTGGCACAAAATTTCAGGCAGATAAAACTGCACGTAGGAAGGCACAGATTCAGGTGGTGAGGGGTCTTGGTAAACTCCAGGGATGGCAAAGAAGTTGGTTTGATTGGAAAAGAGGTCACATAAAGAGAAACAGATAATAGGGTAGACATAAAGTGATAGAGGTAGGATGGATCCAAATGGCTAAGGACTTGGAAGAACCTACTTGAATTGTGGATGTTATTCTTCAGAACTACTGCTCTTAAGTATGAGTTTGTTTTACATCATTTGACCCAGGTATCTCACTCCTTGGTATATATTCAAAGGATTTAAAATCAGCATATTATAGTGACATAGCCACATCAATGTTTATAGCAGCTCAATTTATAATGGCTAAGCTATGGAACCAACCTTGGTGCCCTTCAGCAGATGAATGGATAAAGAAAATGTGGTATATATACATAATGGAATATTACTCAGCCTTAAAGAATGACTTTATGATCATTGCAAGTAAATGGATGGACCTGGAGACTATCATGCTAAGTGAAATAAGCCAATCCCAAAAAACCAAAGCTTGAATATTTTTGCTGATATGTGGGAGCTAATCCAAAATAAGGATTAATAAGAATTGATATTCAGTAGATTAGAGAAATGGGAATAAAGGGAAGGGAGCAGGGGCAGGAAAAGGAAAGACAGTGAAATGAATATGCAGTAATTTTCCTCTATACATACCACAGTGAATTCCACCATCATGTACATCCATAAGAATGGGGTTCTAATTAGAATAAGATATAATCCATGCTTGTATAATTATCTCAAAATGAATTCTACTGTCATGTACGACTAAAAAGAACCAATAAAATAAAAAAATTAAAAATTTAAAAAGTATGAGTAGTTTCATGATTACCTATAAGCTTGTTCAAAATTGTACCTGAAGTTTTTGCTGAGTTCCCCAAATTTAGAGTCACTAAATTTAGAGAAGAAGAAGGCACTGAAGGTTTAAGAACGAGAGATTAATGTGATTAAAGAGCTTTTTTGAAACTTGCTCTTTTTAAAAAGTAATTGAAAGCGTAATGGAAAAGGGAATCATTGAGGAAGAATGACGAAGTAAGAGATTCACAAAAGTCATACATAGAGAAGTAAAAACTATAAAACTTTGGCCTAAGTAGGCTGCAGGCTACATAATATAGAAAGAGGAAAAGGTCCAGAGAGAATAACTTAAAATTATAAGGAATAAATGACTAAATCATAATCAGATAATAAAATCTTAACTACAACTGTGTATAAGCTGCACCTCCAAAGTACAATGTTTCTATTTTATAAACTTCACGAGCTTTTTCATGAACTGATAGTTACCAGAAGCTATGAAACAATAAAAAGTATAGTTTTTTCTAATTTAATAAATAATCCACTTATATTTTAACTTTTGAAATATCAAGACCTAAACAGAAATTGACTGTAAAAACTTCCTTTAAAAAAGAGAAGCTTAACCAGAGAAACAACAGTTGTATTCCATTTGTGTACAATGAATCAAAATAAATAAAAATTTAAAAAAAGAAGCAGCAGAAATAAATGAAAAAAAGCAGAAACTTCAGAGTCTTGAAAAAATTATAATTCTTTTGAAGGGATAAGGCAAATTCTCTTCCAATGTTCCACAATTTCCCATTATAACTGAGTGTAGAAATCAGAAAATGAGTGCTACCATTTTTTTCCATGTGAAGTGGCCTGTGTTTTCTTTGTTCATTCAACAATTAATTCAGCTGCTATTTATTAATTACTTTATGCCATGCATTTCACTGAGTGCACAGATTGAATGTGAGCAAAACTGCATACATTTCCTACCCTCCAAAACTTGCTCTCCCTGGTTGTGAAGGGCTAAGAAGTGCTTCAAAGCACCTAGCCTAACTAACTGAAACTGGTGTGATGTCTTGGTATTCTAAATATCAAAGAAGAAGAAAGAAATGCATTTATAAATGAATGATGTGTTTATGTCAAAGAGAAAATTAAGTATTTGCAAATAATTTGGGATCAGAATTCTTCCATTTGAGTGTATCTTCATTCTTACACTGTTTAGTTAAATATCCTTGGTCAACATACTAATTCTCATGATTTGCTTATCTGTGAAAGTGAGAAAAAATACAAATTTTTAAAAGAACTGTCAACCTGTGACAAATAGGTAAAATGAAATAAGATGAAATGCATGAAAACATTTTATAAATTGTAAAGAACTACAGAGATATTAGGTGGCATATAGACAAAGTACTATATGAAGAGTGAAATGTTTATGAGTTTCACCCCTGATTATGCATTAGGGAAGGTCTGTTTGAAGTGTTTATTACAACAAAGAGTACAGTTCTATAAATTGCTCATCATTTTTTGTAATTTAATTATCACAATAAAATGATCAATTGATAAAAAGATTTAAGTCTGCAAAATGGCTGCACTTTTACAACTCTTTTTTGGATAGCTGTTGAAATCCACTCTATCTGTTAACTTTAACTGGAGGATTTTTAGGAGCTATGCAGATTGAAATCCCTACCCAAATAAACCTACCTCTAATGTAGCCATGGTTCCATACATTAAGTTATGGAGATAAACTGGGGTTTCCAAAAAAAATGTTCCTTAACTAAAACAAAAATACTCAGGCTTTCCAACTTTTGCAAAATGGGTCAAAATTAAATTTCAAGAGTGAGATGTTTCCTTAATGTTTCCTCAAATGAACTGTTGACAAGTCTCTGGAACACTGCAGTATTAAATTTGGCTTTGCTCACAATAAGGCTTCTTCTGTACAGATTGTTAAAATCTAGTCACCACACAACCATAGATCCAGAATTTTCGTTTTTGTTCCAAAATGTCACTGGAAGGGATTTTGTCCTTGCAAACTGCATAAAATTTACAGTAGAATATTTGTAAAAGCAGAATGCTGAAATAGATCTACTTTGATTCCTTAGTAAAGAGAAAAGAAGGGCAAGAAGCCTCTGCTTCTATTTACCCTGGCATTAACTCAAGATAAGCCTTAAAATTACTTTTTGGTGTACAAACAGTGTGGTTTCCCCATCAAAAGGTTATTTGTTATAAAAGGGCTTTATTCTGTAAGACATTGGGTACATTCACTTTTTAATTAGAGCTGCCAAACTCTGGGCCAGTGTGAGGTCAAAACCATGTCTTTTTATGATGCTCTTTTTCCTGATTATAAAAGTAATAACAAGTGCAACAGAACCAGTTTCTTTCCCAGAGAATTTTCTCAAGTTAACTGCACCATGAAAAAAAAAAAATTAACCATAAACAGATGCCCTGATTTTGCCCTTTGAATGTCTTGGAAACGTCTTTAAACACTACAGAGGGTTAGGGTTAGGGTTAGAATGGGACTGTGTGGTATTGCTGTTGTTGTAGTTCTTTTTCATACTCATGTAGCACTGACTGAATGAATGAATGAATGAACACCTGGATGAATAAGTGAATGAGCTCTTCCATAAGCCAAACTGTTTTTTTTCCCCTGGACATTTGGCAGAAATGGTCAAGCAACAAAACACGGGGACAATCAAACACAAATTTTAAGCCACTTCAGTGTTTACTACTAAGAGTTTTGGAACAATATCAGGAATGTAGTGACTAAGCATGAGAATTTTTATCACTTGGTCTTAATAATGAAGTAATGATAGTCTCTTTGAAATATTGAATCAATACTTTTTCTCCACTACAGATTCTGGTTTTCCATGTCTCCCTACCAATTTAATTCTTTAATTCCTTACTTCAAATAGGGAAGGTGCACAGATCCTAAAATGAAATGATTATTGTTCAACTTTGAAATTCAAATGAATGGTTATATATACATATATATATAATATATTACATATAAAAATATACATAAATATATTATATGTATTATATATATGAATATATATATATTTTACATTTGTTTATGTTTATATATACTTATATATACACACATTCATAGAGAAATGAAAGTTTGAAATATTTGGCAATGTTGAAAGAGACCATCTATTTGTCAATTCTTAAACCTCCTTACTGGCCCATGTCTATAATCCCAGTGGCTTGGAAGGCTGAGGCAGGAGGACCAAAAGTTCAAAGTCAGTTTCAGAAATTTAGTGTGGCCCTAAGCAATTTAGCAAGACCCTGTCTCTAAATATAATATTAAAAGGACTGGGGATGTGGCTCAGTGGTTAAGTGCCCCTGGGTTCAATTCCTGGTACAATAAAAAAAAAAAAAAAAAGGAAACACATGCACACACACAAACTTCTTACTGCAAAACCAGAGCAAATCTTGAAAGGATTTCCTATAAAAGCTGTGGTAGAGAGGACTGAAGAGTGTAAGAAATTTCCCTGTGCATATCAAAGGGAAAAGAAAACCCTTCAGTATCCACGTGGGTTGGAAAGATTTGAAGGAGAGGACACTGTAATGTCCAAGCAGTGTCCTTGGTCACTCAAGTCAGACCTGAGAAAGGAGATAGGATGTTCTGATGACAGAAGATAAAATAAAGAGAGATGATGGGGAACTGTAATGCACAGACCCTCTTTGTGTCCTGCTTCCTGCCCAGGGAACTAAGAGGAGACCGTCAGAGGGTACATCATACAACATGGTTCAGTAGAAGCAGAGTAAAAGTAAACACTTCAAGTTGTTCAGTGTGACCTATACAGCACACTCATAGCTGCTGCTGCTTCTCCTTCTTTTCTTTTTTCTTAACCACTGAACCACATTTCCAGCCTTCCCCCTCCACCCAAAACATCCAGGATGTGGCTAAGTTACTTAGGGCCTGGCTAAGTTGCTAAGCTGACTTCGAACTTGTGATCCTCCTGTCTCAGCTTCCCTAAATTGCTGGGATTACAGGCGTGCTCCCCTGCACCCAGCTTCCCACGTTCTTAAGAGTTTAGAGAGGCGATTTAGAGATGACAAGAAGTCTGACAGATTATGATTTTCAGAGTGGAACTACTGTAAAACGCCCATTGGTATGAAGGCCAATGTCTCTTTGGAGACATCATGGTCTGAGAAAACAGAAAACAACCAGAGGACCTTTCCTCCCCCCTAAAAGATGGGTACTCTTTACCATGCATTGAATAATACCATGTTGGGAAAGAAAATGGGAAGATAGTACCCTTCCAGATGGAAAGAAGTTTGAAATGACTGTGAAAAATGCTAGGAACAGCTGGGTGCAGTGGCTCAGGCCTGTAATCCCAAAGACTTGGGAGTATGAGGCAGGAGTATTGCAAATTCAAGGCCAATCTCAGCAATTTATCAAGGCCCTAAGCAACTTAGTGAGACCCTGTCTTAACATTAAACATAAAAAGGACTGGGGATGTGTCTCAGTGGTTAAGTGACCCTGGGTTCAATAAAATAAAACAACAAAAACAAAACAAAATGAAAAACTAGCAACAGAAATAAACATTGACTTAGACCACATCTAAGGTTTTATTTTTCTTTTCTCTTTTTTTCCTCTGCTTAAATCACTGAGATCAAGATGAGATCAATTATAGAAAACAAATCTCGCCATAGTTAAACATTGCTGAGTTGTAATGTATAAATTTTGACTATACTAAAGTGGCATAAGCCAGACATTCTGGGCTGCTCCCTGGGCTCCATTTCCGTTCACTGCTGGGAGACTGGAGGAAGGCAGTACTAGCTTCCAAGGTTAACATTCAATTGTTTTTTTTGGAGGAGAAATGGTAACTTGCTGTTAAATCCCATAGTTGTTAGCATACCCAACTGTACTCTCCCACCAAAAGGAGAATATGATGATGATAAATTTCAGTGTCATTGGTTATAATTTTAAACATAATTTTATAAAGATGTAAGGACATATTCAAAGCCATGTGTCCAAAACACACTAATGAAAATGTTTGGAAATGGTCCAAGAAATTATAACAAAAAGAATCTTATTTTTGGAAAATAGCACAATGCTAAATTCATAATACACAAATATTTCTAAATACCAATTGCATTAAATAGTAATACTTGACAGAGTCACAATAAGAGTTGTAATACTCTTAATTTTGCTATTTTCATGATAAAATAAAGCTAATTATTTCTAAGACAACTATACTCCTGAGGAAAAAATATGGTAAGGTTTTATCATCAAATAATATTTTATTTGATATAAAATAATTTTATTTTATATATTATATATTTCATATATAATATAGGGTGCACTCCTATATTTCCAGCTACTTGGGAGGTTGAGGCAAGAGGATGGTAAATTGGAGGCCAGCCTGGGTAATTTAGTGTCAGCCTGTCCCAAAATAACATTTTTTAAAAAAGGTTTAGCAATGTAGCTCAGTGGTAGATCACTTCCGCAGAATTGACAAGGCCCTGAGATCAATCCCCAGTACCAAAAAAATAAAAAAGAAAGAAAGAAAGAAAAAAGTTTTTAGGTTTTGTTTTATTTTGCTTATTTTTTTCCTTGTAAATGCACTGACAGAATGAAAGCAACATGCATAAATATAATTTTCTTAATAATTCAAAGAGATGGACCTCTTATCACTTATTTGCAGAGTAGTTTTAGAGGTAATTTTGATGTCTTTTCCTAATCCTGCATTTGAATTATCTGGATAATGCACTTAGACTTTGCCGGTAAAACTAAGCCCAAAATGATGGGAAAATGAATGCCTTTTAGATCTCAAGTTCTTAATCTGTAAAATTAAGACTTTGGACTAAAAGATAGCTAAATATTAAACGTTTGAAAGTTCTGTGATTTAGGGATTCTGTAAGATTCATCCTTGTCAATCTTCATCGCTTATACTAAAATCAGAAGAAACAATCATATACACACAGTTGTCACTGCACTAATAGCCATTATATCTTCATATTTCCAGTTATTTCAAAGTTCCATAAAAATTTTGTAAAGAATTGCTCAAATCTTTAGTTCTGCAGGGGGATAAAAAACCAAAAAAACAACAAAGCCCTTTACCAAGGAAGGGCCCATATAGCCATCTGGTGGCTACTTCAGGAAATACACCTGTCTTTCCATCAAATAATTGAAAATTGACATTTAAAAAAAATAGTAATTCTTACACTAATATTTAAATAATTATAAAAATCATATAAGATATTTTAATTTTTATTAAAAGTATACATTTTCTTTTAAATGTTTTTAAAAGGATAGAGCTCTCCTCAATTTATTCTGTACTTACTATGAACTATATACATCATCGTCCTTGATATTCGTTATGAATTAAGTCACCACCACATTTTCAAGGTAATAGTTTCTTTAAAGTGTAAGCCCCAAATGGCTATGATAAATTATATAGAGTTTTTAAATAAATACTCATATATATGACTCCTGTGTAGTTCCTTTCAACCAAAATACATACATTTATGCATAAATTTTAAGCTCTGGGATTCACAATCATATGAAAAAGCAAATGCCAGTGTTATCAATAGCTCAGTCAGGCATGGTGGCACACACCTGTAATTCTATTCATTCTGAAGGCTAAGGCAGGAAGGAGCCTTTAGGTTCAAAATCAGCCTAGGCAACTTAGCCCCGCCCTAAGCAACGTAGAGAGACCCTGACTCAAAATTAAAAATAAAAAGTATTGTGGATGTAGTTCAATGATAAAGTGCACCTGGGTTCAATTCTCAGTACTGTTAAAAAAAGAAAAAGAAAAAAAAAAGAGAAAAAGTATAATTTTTTTTTTAAAAAAAAAATAGTGTTGCAAAAAAAAAAAAAAAAAAGAATCTACCTACACATTGCTTTCAGATACTATAGTCTGTTTATAAAATGTCCCATTCTGAATTTTTTTTTTTGAAAGATCGATTTTCTTTTTAATACATCTATTTCTAAACATTGAAATAAAAGCAATTTTATAATCTCACATGACCATAACAAAATGACAAACTTAAGGATAATCTTACTGAGGTTTTATAGGCAGAAGCAAAAGAAATGTGTAAATTTATCAGAAGAATATTTTGCTATATGTCTATGCAAAAAAAGAAAAGAAATAAAAAGCTATGAAAAATAATCCATGCAGTATATTTCCCCTCAAAGCAACAATATTCTCAATATATTAAAATGGAAAGGTTGTTTAAAAAACAAGTTTATGAAGTTAGCAGTACATTTGCATAGCACAGTAATTTTATTGGCGAAGTACTTTGCTAGGTATTTGTGACATCATTATATATGAGATTTAATACAATGTTTATTTAAACAGGAAAAATTGTCTACACATATTGCCCAGATGAAACCCTTGCTCAGAATTGATTTTCAAATGTGTAATATTTTTCTCATGTAATTTCATTGCTAACTTTATGAATGGTGAATTTTTTAATGTCAGAGTGTATAGAAGCAATGTATAACATTTTAATATGGTGAGGACAAAAACTCAGAAGACAGCATATCTGATAACTAAGGTAAAGATTAAAATAAGCTACAGTACTTTTTCAGCTCCAACATTTTTAATATAGAAATGCTAATTTAAATAAGTTCTCATTAACAATTTCTCATTAAAACTGTGACTTTTAGAATCAGTCTGTGGAAGTCACACATAACAAAGATCATCAAAACTCATTTCCTTAATTCCTGACTTCTAAATGCTATTCTCAAGCCAAGAAAAATATGAAAACATCAAATTTTAAGGCTATTAGCATAAGCAAATATGTGTGGGAAGAACTACAATCATATGTATGAAACAGAGATTTATTGTCCACTAATAATTAAGATTTCTGTCTAGAATCTGATATAAATGTTTCTTCATAAGAGTTTTGTGCATTTAATACTATTCCTGAACCCTGTGGTATTTGTGTGTATGAATGTATTGTGCATGTTTTAATAAATGTATAAAAGTACCTATTCTAGAGTCAGACATTCCCTGTTTGAATGTCAAATTTACTGCTTAAGAAATAGCCCACCTTGAGATTAATTGTAAAGTTGGTATGTCTTTTCTCGTTGTAAAATTAAAGAATATACATATGCACATATTCATCATATATGTGAATAATTATAAAGTGAACAATCAAACAACTACCACACAGGTCAAGAAAGGGTTTTGTCTATAGGCAAAGCTCTACCATTTGCCCCTCCCATCTTATCTTCTTTCATTTTCTGCCAGTTTTACCATCTCAGCATGAACGCTTCACAGTATATTTTACCCTGGATTTGATTTTCATATAAATGGAATCATAACATATGCATTTGTTTGTGTCCTGATTCTTTCTCTCTCATTTATTTGTGAAATCTATTCATGCCGTGCATAGCTGCAGTAGGTTAATTTTCATGGCTGTATGGAGCTGAATGACTACGTATATAAATGTATTTGTTCATTCTACTATCAAAGGACATGTGTGTTATTTCTAGCTTAGAGTCATTACAAACAAATCTCTATAAAGGCTCTTGGGCATATAACGTGAAGAATATGTGCAAGACTATCTGCAGGACATGTATGTGGGGGATACTTGCTGGTTTTCCACATATGTGTCTTTAGCTGTAAGGCAGAACTTTTTCTCCCAAAGTGGTTGCCCCAGTATGAAGTCCCATTTGTCACTGGAGGAGTTTCCTTTGCTAAGTACCTTCCTCAAAATTTACTGTTATCAAACTTCTCAATTTTGTCTGTTAGTAAGTTATCTAATGGCATCTCATTGTGGTTAAATTTTACATTTCCTTGACTACAAATAGGGTTAATCTTTTAATTTGCTTGTTGGCTATTTATATTTCCTCTTTCATAAGGTGTCCCTTCATTTCTTACTGATTTGTAGGGATTGTCCATACAGTAGAGATACTAGAGCTTTAAAAATTATGTTGCAAACATCTTGTATCATACTGAGGCTTGCTTGTTTTACTTCTTTTCACAGTGTCTCTTGACCAACAAAAAAAAGAACAACATTTTTTTTAACCTGAGGTATAATACATGCAGAGTGAAATGTTCATTCTTCTTCTACTCTACAAAAGATTTTATGTAAAGTGAATATTATTTTTCCTTAAATTTACTAGAGTCAGCTTAGTGGTAGAGCACTTGCCTAGCATGCACAAGGCCCTGGATTCAATTCCCAGCACTGAAAAAGAAATCCAAAAAATAAAATGAACATACAAAGCATTCGAAGGGGACAGTTATTTGGATTGGAAGACAAAGCTCTGGAGGAGTTTAAATAGCCACATTAATTTATGTTTATAGTATAAATGATTAGCAATTTTATAAGAGCCTTAATATTTAAAAAAAGGGATTATTTCCCCCAATGAGATTCAGATTAAGGAATTTTCGGGTACTGTGACAAAATAAACTAACACTTTGTAGTCACAGAGAGTTGTGTGGCTGAAATTCAGATGTATATTTCAATTGCCTTTCTCCCTCCATTCCTTTGTTTTCACACTTTGCAAGAAAATTGGTTCTTTTCTCTTTGCCCACAAAAATCTTACCACCTATTCAGAATCCTAATCAAGGTTTTAGGATGCCATGATTCCTTCTTTTATGATTCCATCTACCATAGAGTAAATGTTGATGTCCCCCTCACCCCGCCAAATTCTTCTGTTGAAACCTAATCTCCAATCTCCAAAGTGATGGCATTTGGAGGCGGGGTCTTTGGAAGGCTCCACCTTCACTAATGGGAACAGTGCTCTTACAAGAGGTTTGGAGAGTCCCTTTACCCTTTCTGCCCTATGAGGACACAATGGAAAGATAGCCAGGAAGCAGGTCCTTGCCAAAGGCCAAATCTGCCAGCACTTTCATCTTGTAGTCCCAGCATCCAACACTGTGAGAAATAAATTCCTGTTGATTATAAATCATTTTGCTACAGAGCTGGAGTGGACTAAGACACCAACCTACACATATCCCTCACTTCTTTGAACTTTTATTGAATTGCATGATTTTATCATGTTCTCTCATTCCAGAACTCTCCCATGTGCATCTCAAATTTTGTATGATGACAATTTCAGTGGCAAGTGACAGAAATCCAACT
Organism: Glaucomys volans; assembly: GCA_020662805.1. Taxonomy (NCBI): domain Eukaryota; kingdom Metazoa; phylum Chordata; class Mammalia; order Rodentia; family Sciuridae; genus Glaucomys; species Glaucomys volans. The sequence continues at coordinate 392,252 of JAJEJO010004079.1, read as the reverse complement.
CAAAGTCACCTAAGTATAAAAGGAAATATATTGACTCACAAAACAAAACCATGAAAAGACAGGATTGGAGCATATTTCAGCAACAAAAGGTGGAGTTTGGAATTCAAACAGTATCAGCACTCTCTCCTAAAATTTTTTCCTGCATTCTCTCTTCACCTATTCCCCGTCACTAGTCTAGGCTATTTTTGTATATCTGTCTCAGGTGTCTCTATATAACAGAACTTGTCTGGGATTGTATCTTAAAAGCTTGTGATTCAAGACAAAAGACCTGTATTTTCCCTCCACCATGACTATTCAAGGAAAAGCTCTGCTTGCCCCAGGTTGGGTCATATGTCTGCCTTTTGGACATTGTGATCAAAGGGATATGCAAGTATCATTAGCCGAGTCTGACACATGTGCCTCTCAACGCATGGAGAATAAGACAGGCTGGGCAGAGTACTGTGATTGGCTACCCATTGTAACCTTCTCGAACCCCTAAGGTGGGGTGAAGTGGGTCCCAAAAAATGTGTGTGAGCAGAGTTGGAAGTTACCAGAAAAGGGAAGGATTGCTGAGCAAATGAAAACTACAATCTCATAGGAAGCTGGAATCTCAGCTTATCCTTCAGTATCTATCCCACACCCAAACATTTATTCTCTGAAAAAAAGATAGTGGTTTCAGGAGCTTTCTGATCACAGGAAATGTGTATTGCTAAGGAATTTTGTTTTATTTTATTTTGTATTTATGTTTAGCTCAAATGAAAGGATACTATTCTCATGTTTTTCAGATTGGTGAAAGAGACACTGGTGTTGAAAAACCGAAGGGAGAGAGAATGTTTAGAGGGTACAGTAAAGATACTGAAATCAGAATGTCTGAATATTATAAAAATAGAAAAGCACATTTGTGTTTGTGGTAGAGTTGGAATGAATTCTCTTTTCTGTTTCTCCAAATCTGATCCATAATTCCAAGTGTGACATGCCTCCCTTTCAACCTCCATCCTCAGTAGATTTCCATTCATTATTGACCCCTCCTTTCAGTAATCCCACACTGCTTACTTATTTTTCTACAAGATAGCCATTTGATAATGTATTTGAAATCACAGAATAATGAAGTTTATTTACTTAATAATTTCTTATGCATATGTTTTTGCTGTCTCAGGTTCTAGATTTTTTAATGAAAAGTGGCATGCCTTTTACTTCTCTTTAAAACTATGAAAGACCAATCATACCTCTAAATACACACTTCATTCTTCATTCAATGTTTGTGGACAGCAAAGAAGCAAAATAGAATGTTAGGGACTTCCAGCAGGATTTGTCTCCATACTTCTCTGAAGGTTGTTTAAGAAAAAAGAATGGCCAGGCACTATGGCACATACCTGTAATCGCAGCTACTCTGGAAGCTGAGGCAGAAGAATCAAAAGTTTGCGGCCAACTTGCACAATTAAGCAAGACACTGTCTCAAAATTAAAAATAGAAAGGGCTGGGATGTAGCTCAGTGGCTGAATGTCCCTGAAAAAATAAAATAAAATAAGAAAATTGCACAATGTCTATATGATGCATTCTCATTTAATCTTATAGATGCCAGGCCATTACCATCTTCCCAGGTCTGTGGCCTTGCTAATGTACCAGATGAATTCTGAAATTGCATAACCACATTGAGGAAGTCTTTTTCTTACTAATTATCATGTATGTTTTTCTTCTATACCCCATGATAATTTCAAATTTAGGTCACATAATTTTTCTATCTATAAAACACTTCTGTAAAAGTCAAACTAGCCAAAATAAGAAAAAGATAACAAGAATACAAAAGAATACAAAATAAAATGGCAGTGATGGAAGAGCAAACTTGGCCTTGACCTAAATTCCAGCACAGAACACATTCAGTTTAGTCACTTGCAGATGTGCAGCTATACATTTGTAGCTCCTTGCATTGTAGTGCAGACTAATCAAGCATAGCCTGATTTCTGATTTAGAAGTTGGAATATAAAATGCACTAGGAAATTTTTGATAAACTTTGTGCTTTTAGAAAATCACTTTGTTTGTAATGAGGAGAATAGGGAGGACAAGAATCTATGTGAGGCGTCAGTGAAACAGTGATTGCAAAACCTCAGGCCCAAAATGAGAATAGTCTGCTAGAGGTTGGCAGTGAGTAGAGATGGGCAAATGAATAGAGATCCCAGGAAGCAAAACTGATGGACTTCCATGTTAGGAGGTGAGGAGAGGGAAGACTCAAGCTTTCACCTTGAAAAACTTATGGTTATCTACTCACTTGGGAGACACTAAAGAAAGACAGGTTTGTGTGAGAGTCCCTGAGACTTATCAAGATGACTTTCAGGTCTCTGAGAGCAGATGAGTCCACAGCAGCTTGTATCAACTTTTTTAGTAATTTACATCCATTTTTGTTCCTTTCAATCCATTTTTTACAGTGAAACCAGAATCATCTTACAAATCCCCATTTTGATTTTAACACTTCTCCTCCTGCTACTTAAAACCCTTAAGTGACTTCTGCATTTAAGATTAAACACACACACACACACACACACACACACACACACACACTACACAAAATATACATATTTGGAACCCACAGTGGGTTTCCAGTTTCTTAAAATATACAGACCTGAAGCTTCACGACAGCTCTGCATCATCCAGAGCATAGCTCTCTATCTCTGCATCTCTTCTGCTCACAAAGACCCCCTCATCCTCAAGACCACTCCATCTCAGTGGGCTTTTGTTTCTTTGGATATGCCAAGTTCTCCCTCATGATAGGGCCATTCACATGTGCCAATTTCTTAGTCTCTCTGTCTAGAATATTTCTCTCTGTGCCTAAATTACTGATTCTTGTTCATATCACAGATAAAAATGTATATCTTCAAGGAAGCATTTTCTTCTCATTATAAATACTCATATCTTTTTAAATGTTCGGGTAATGTTAACACCTGTACCAAAGTCCAGGTGAGTCTGATTTCCAAGCCCATCATTTTAATCACTCAGATTCTTGTCACAATCCAGCTCAAGAAATTCCTTATCCACTGTCCCATAGTTAAGAATATATAAATCTGTTCAATTTTATTTTCAGTAAGAACATGAACCTAAAGAACAAAAATCTGACAAAAATTGAATATAAGAATGAATTTTATCTAAGAATAATTTAATGTGTAGTAGGTTTTTGTTATACTCAAAGCAGACACTTACTAAGTGAAAATTAATAGTAAGAATTTCCAAAGCTTGAGTTGTGCTTAAGAACAGATATACCAAGTATATTAGTCAGCATGAGTACCATCTGGGAGCAAGAAGTGTGTGAACCCATGATTTTGGAAGGTCTCTCACAGAGATTAACCTTTATGGGAAAAATTGCAAACACAATAGGTAACTTTTAAGACATCTTAGCAAGCAAAGGAATAAGTCAGAAATCTGTTCTTAAAGAAAAGAGGTGAGATGTACTAATGAGGCTGCTCGGAGAGGTTTGCATTTTCACTATTTGTACCATGTGGTAGAGTTAAAAAAAAAAAAAAAAAAAAAAAAAAGGTGTCCAGGGCTGTCCCTCCATCACCGTTCACATCACTAAATGCACTTTTTTTTTTTTCACTTTAACAGCTAAGGATGTTATCATTTATGTAGAGGTCACTGAGAGGGTAATACTACTCTTGGTTGATGCTAATGAAAAGGTACAGTGGTGACATGAGTTAATTGCATAGTTACCACACAATTACCAATTTATGTTCTACTGATGTTAACAGAGAATAGAAGTGAACTAGCATGATGTGTACCGAGTACTGCATCACATAATAATATAAGAATAGTGCTGGATAGTAAGTGACATTTTCATGAACTGGTTTATTCACATAAATAAAAAGGATTAAAAATGTATGCTTCTCATATTTATTGTCTTACTGCTACTTAAAAATGGACCTACTAACAATGATTGGGGTTTCTTTTAACGCTTTCTCAATCATTCATGCTTTAAAGCCCTGACTGATAGATATTTTTAACAAAATTAATTTAATGTTCTGCAAATATAGTCACTGTGCTTCTGAACACAGGCTTCAATTTGACCTCTTTTTCCTAAAAGCAGATTTTTCCTATAAATGAGATATATAAAAAACAGATGCAGAGAAATAAATTAGTCTATGGATTTAGGTTCCATTACTGAAAAAAATTCTTTTAAAACGATTTTGTTAAATAAAAATCAATTTCTTTTTACAATGTTTTAATAGTTTTTTACTTTCACTTAATTTTTAATTTAAGGCCTTTAGCTTTTTTTTTTTTTTCCAAATCCCTAGAAAAGTAAAAAGGCATTTTTTTGTACTTTCAAAATTAACCTTTGAGGTATACCTGATGTATGATAGATGAATTTTATTTTAAATAGTTTAATGAAAGCATTCAAATTTCAAAATAAGGTATATTTAATGATTCTCTGAGGGATGTTTTCAGTAAAATATAGGAATTAGTTCTTCTCTAAAGTTATCCATAGAATCTCCAAACTCACCCCTTGAAAAATTTTGCTCTGAATGTCAAGCAGAGTCCATACCCTACCAATCATCGACACAAGTGTAGAGTAAATACAACAGTGAACTTTTTGTGAAAACAATTTAATGTCAAACATGCTTTTCAGTTAGAATAAATAATAACCTCCACACATTTGCTGTTCTTTAGCTATGATGAGCATAGTGATAAGAAGCCAGAATCAACTGGGCATGGTGGCACACACCTGCAATCCCAGCAACTCAGGAGGTTGACACAGGAGGATTGAAAGTTTGAGGTCAGCCTCAGCAAATCAGCAACACTCTCAGTAACTTAGCAAGACTTTGTCTCAAAATAAAAAATAAGAAGAACTGGGGATATAGCTCAGTGGTAAAGTACCTCTGGGTTCAATCCCCAGTAGCCTAAACACACACACACACACACACACACACACACACAGCAGCTGCAGCTTGAATAAGAACAATCACGAATTTTTTATTATCTAATCAAAAATACACATAAAATGCAAAGCATTTGTAGATAAGACACTGAAGGTACAGTTGTGAACAGGACACACAATCCCTAAATTTTGCTTCCTCACCTTCTCTAACATTTTCATAATCCATTTAATATTGTATATTAAATAAATTCCTGCTAAATTCATTAGATCCTGTTCTCTGAATGTTGACTAATACAGCTACTAATGCTTTCTGTTTTAATTGCAAGGTCTAAGTTATTATCTGTTCCTGCATCTAACTGTGACAGCTGATTCAAAAGAATGTCCCCACTGTAGACTGCATATAGGATTCTATCCTGTTTTCATTGATGGAGAAGAAATTTCCAGTTGTTTCAGAAGTGAATAGATTTCCCATTATGCAGGAAAGTGGCCTCTGTCATGTATGTTCTTAATTGCTTCACTCTTATACAGGCTGTCAACGAATGTTAAGGTTAATATATTCATGCATTAGGATTGGTTAGTTTAAGCTCTCTAAGTGTGATCATTGACTAGCACCATCAGCAGCACCTGGCAACCTCTTAGAAATGCTGGGTCCTATCCCAGACCTACTGGATCAGAAACTCAAAAGGTGGGGCTTCCAAATCTGTGTTTTAACAAAACCTCCAGGTAAGTCGAATGCATGCTTAGTTGGAGAATGTGTGAGCTGAATGATGCTTAGATAACAAACTTCTTATGACAGAACACCAGGGCTTTATTTGTCATCCAGCAGGATATTTTTATGTTTTACCTGGCTGCTCCCTTCTGTGATGTCCTTACTTCTGAATTAGGCTAAAAGACTATTGCTGCTCTCATTTTAAAGGGAATAAAAGCTTCTGGCGATTAAATGTCCTAGCCTAGAAATACACATGTAACTTCCACTTACCATTCATTAGTCAGATCTGGTTATGATGTTTCATTCAATTCCAGCAGAGTTGGGAAATACTATCTATTAACATATTTCTGGAAGGCAGAGATCAGAAAAAGTGAGGTTTTTGCTTTTTTTCTCATCACCACCACATTGTATAAATCTGATAATCAAATATTTGATTCATTCTCCCTTCTACAGATAAAACACTCACCCACTATTCAAGAAAAATAAAACAGAATTGGCCATTGGCCATTGCCCATTGCCATCCAATGTGGCACCGGGCTCAAAGTCCACATAGTTTGGATGAAGCATCTGGTAAAGATGGGGTTGAAGTGTGGGAGTCTTTATAGCAGGCCTGAGTGTATCTCTTTCTAATCCAGATAACCAGGAAAGAAGGATCAGTTAATTCCGCCCTAAGAGCAAATGATGGAAAAGGATGCTTATCTACAAGAAATGCTTCAACCTGAAAGAGGGATAAGGCTCATACAGTCTTTGGTCTATAGCAAGTATGAAATTCTGCAGGGCAGATTCTGCAAGGGTCGTCTGCCCCAAAATATTGTGTTCATTCAGGTCCTCCAAGAAGCAGGTGCCATGTTAGGGTGAACATGCTGTGATGTTTTTAGGGGTAATACCTGTAAGAGAATATGGAAAACAGCCGGAAGAAGACCGAGAGAAACATCAGAGCCTGATGTAAGTCTGACCCTGAGTAAACAGAGAGGAAAGGAAGGCTGGTTAGAAGCATCCTTAAAAGCCAGGCAGCCAAAGGAAGGTTCAACCAGGTTGCCAGGGGTTTCTGGAGCTAATGTCATCCATTAGAGTAATCTCCTGTCTCAAATGAGCCTGCCTTAGGAGAAATGACTCCACTTTAGCATTCATGATACAGTCAGTCAACAACCTTGAGAGCCAGTGGGAAGTGTGCTCTTGAAGCAAATGGTGACAGACACCCAAGTGAAGCATCCTGGTCAATTAAACTCTCTGCAGGTGGACCTCTGTGAGGCACATTCTCATGGCCAACACAACACGGGTTGTGTCATGCAGATAGATGTACTTCTCACATTGGTTCAGGGAAAAGATTCTGTTCTTACAGATCCTTCTTTATAGAGGAACCTAGAAAATGAAGGTTGGTGAGATGAACAACAAACCCTGTCATTGCAGTTGATCTTGGGCTCAGAACTGGTACTTATCCTTCCCCTTCTCCTCCATCCACTCTAACTCTCTCCACCTTCACTATCACCTGGCAGGTACTTGTGTACACACCACCTTCCTTCTTCTGCTGATGGGGAATCACTCCTTATGGGTTATTCCTCTCCTGGACTGCTGATCCCTGGACACATGAAATCCAAAGTGCCCTGGTAGCAGCTGAAACTTGTACTTCAGTGGGAACCTTGCTATGTTCCCTTCAAAGTACACCCCTTCAGGGACCAAGACTTTCAAACCTGTAGAGTTTGTGAGAACAGGAATCCCAGAGTTTGTGGGGGTAGTGCCATCACCATTTTAAAGGGAACAGGGTATTTCACAGTGTATCATTGGGAGTGATGGTTATAGAAGCTACTTCTGCTTATACCTCTTGACTCCTAGACCCAAGTATCATTCTTCTTTTGAACAGAGCACCATGTAGACATCTTTGGTATAATAAATACACATATTCTGAAGGATGACATCCTATCCTTCCAGGTGTTTCCTCCAATGCGGTATTTCAATTATCCACAGTTTAGTGAAGCTGGCAACTGGAATCCATGAAATGTGTCAGTGGGGCATTTTGTAAACTGTTGACTACATTAATTTGATGAAGTTGGTTATTATTTAATGATAGCCTTTCCCACCCACCCTGCCCCCACAGTGCTGGGGTAGAACTCAGGGTCTCATGCATGCCAGGCAAGCACTCTATCACTGAGCCACATCCCAGTCTTGACTATGTTAATTCAAAAGTCAAATTATATACCTAGTTAAAATGAGCTCTAAGACACATGCTCTGAAAATAGATGTTAGCAAAAATGTTTGCTACCATTGGCTATGTTTGGCAAGATTACAATAAAAAAAATTAAAACATGATTTTACCCACGTATAAGCAGAATTAGAGTTCGAAAATTCAAACATTTCTTGACTCCAACAAGTAGAAGATATACATAGCTCACTCAGCATACGCAGGTGAAGAGGACACCTTCTATCCTGGTGGGTAAGTGGAATGCAGATGCTTTGCAGCACAAGCTTTGCAGAATGACTGCTAAAGATTTCAACACAGATGACCTGGGAAAAAGCCCCCCAAAAGAGATATGGAAGATATGATAATGATGCAGGTATTTGAAAAAATATGGGGGTACCAATGCCTACAAGGAAAAGTGAGTTCATTAATTACTGTTGCATTTTATTCATCCTTCAGAAGAAGAATGAGAGAGTGAGAGATGTTGACCAGCATAAAATAGAGTTGCATACTACATGATGACATTCAGGTCAAGGACAGGCTGTATGTACTACGATGGTCCCATAAGGTAATGGAGCCAAAAATTCCCCTCACTAGTGACATCATAGACACAACATTATAATGTAACATATTATGTGTTTGTGGTGATTCTGGTGTAAATTAACCTATGCTGACAGACATAGAAAAGAACAGCACAATTATTTATGGTACATAACATTTGGTAATGATAATAAATGGCTACTGGTTTCTGTATTTACTATACTGTACCTTTTATCCTTATCTTAGAGTCTATTCCTTCTAGTTGCACAAAAATAGTTTCCTGTAAGACAGAATGCCACGTAACCCTGGCAGCAGTCTCATACATCTCCTGTTTGTCTGTCTCTTGATTTTATCAAGAGACTACATTGCCTGATGCACCTAGACCATGTAGGTGTGTGTATGAACACTCTTTGGTGTTTGTGTTATGACAAAATTTGCAGAAGACACATTTCTCAGAATATATCTCCACTGTTAATTGGCACACACAGCTAAGTGTGGAAGCCTGAGAGTCTCTTGTTTTTCAATCAGACCCTTGTTACCTGTAGAGGCAGGGCAGACACAATGAAGGGTAAACCAAAGACCTAAGTATCAGAATATAGAATTCCAGAGATATTTCAATGCTTAACCATAGCAGGACAGTTACACCAAAGTCAGGGCACTGGTTGAGAACACTTTGGATTTTGAGTCATAAAACATAGTTAAGCAGACAGATGACCTAAAGATTGCTGCCTCATGACTCCCCTGGATCTTCTGGGGTTATAGAAGTTGCTCACTCTTCTCTAGTAAGAGCTAGCACTTCCTCTATGGTACAGAAACCTCTCCCATTCAGGGCAGCAAGGACCCCTGTTCCTTCTTAGGAGTTGCTCATACTCCCTGGTTTGGATGCCAGGTTGATAACTAAAGGTATTTCTCAGCATAACACACAGTGTCCAACTAACTAAGAATGTGGGAGCAGACCCATAACTGAATCTCTTGTCATTAAGATTCCTTAATCAGATAAAAGTTAGTTGTACTAATCTCCTAGAGCCGCCATAACATAATACCATAGACTGGGTGCCTTATGCATAGAAATTTATTTATCACAGTTCTGGAGCCTCAAAGTCCAAGATCAAGGCTCCATCCAATTTGGTTTCTATGAGGGCATCTCCTGACTTGCAGAGGGCTGCCTCCTTTTTATATCCTCATGTGGCTTTTCCTCAGTGTATCCTGTGCGAAAAGAAAGAAGCAGCTCTCTGGTGTCTTTTCTTTAAGGACACTAATCCTAGAAGACCCATCGCAAATAAAGTCACACTAGGGGAATCTAATCCCCAGTTTATTGTACTCAGACTAGGAATTTAAGGAAGCACAAACATTTAGTTTTAATGTACCAAAATTTTCATCTGATTTTCAGAGTGAAACAAACCTAAGAAAATTTAACAATCACTGATATGAAAATTAATTACAAACTAGAAAATTAAAGGAATCTTTAGAGTACATAGACTATTTTGAAAAAGTGTTTTTATTTAAGACACTGATAGGTTAAATGAGATTATAATATGAAAGAAAAGGCAGTCACCTATTCACTTGTATTTATTTACTACAGGAGTTGGAGGGGAAATGGCCACAAATTCCTATTATTCTTGTTAGTCAGCTTTTCATCACTATGACAAAATACCTGAGAAAATCACCTTAAAGACTTATTTTGGCTAATGGTTTCAGAAATTTTCATCCATGCTCTGTTAGCTCTGTTATTTCTGGGCTAGAGATGAGACAGAACATCAATGCAGAAGTGTGTGGTGGAACAAAGCTGCTTACTACATGGCAACCAGGAAGGGGGGGGGGAAGGGGGGAGAGAGAGAGAGAGAGAGAGAGACTGAATCTAGGGACAAACTAAACCCTTCAAGGCATACCATTGTGGCCCACCTCTTCCAACTAGGACCTCCCTTCTAAAAATCTCATGTCTTCAAAACATGAGACTTTGGGTGAGAATTCTGATCCAAGCTATAACAATTCCCCTACATATAAGCATCACTTTGCCATTCTCCCATCAAAAAATAGAATCTATCTCTTTAATCCTTGAATCTTGGCTAGGCCTTATGATTGACTTTGGTAAATAGTTCATTAAAAAATGGGATACAAACAGATATTTGGGTTGAGGATGTAACTTAGTGGTAGAGCACATGCTTAGCATGCAGGATGTCCTGGGTTCAATCCCTAGCACCACAAATAACAAAGAGGTAATTAAATAAATAGGGTTTTTGTTTGTTGGTTGGTTGGTTTGTTAGGACTAGTGCATTGAAACTTGCTTGCTCTTGTTTCTAGTCACCCTTTGACCATTGTGGGAAGAAGCCCGAGCCTCCTGGAGAATAAGAAGTTCACATTAAGAGAGGGATTCCCAGGCATCCCAGGTGAGGTCATAGACATGAGTATGAGACCATACAGATCACCCAGCTTGTCTCAGAGCTGTACATCTCCCCCAAATTAAGACATAATGATTGCTATTGTTTTAAAATATTAAGTTGCAAGGTAGCATATTATTCAATAAAATACAACTTACTAAAACTAACAAAACCCCAAATGATTCTGATTTCGCAGTTTATCTGTTGAAGACACCATCCACAGCTGTAATGATGTCTTCATGACCCAGTTCTGGACAAGGAGACATAAATATGCATCTGACATGGAATCTGATAGTGAAGTTGTCTAAAGGGAGGTGATAAGCCAAAGCTTCTATAATAATGGTACTTAGAAGAAAGATTTGAGTTTGAATATAATTTAGAGAATCAACAGTCATTTTTTTTTTTTTTTTTGGTAGGCAAAATTGTTAGAATGCATGGTTTTCTAGAAAGAATGGCAAGAGAAATAAATGTGTAAGAGAAAAATTTCAGGAAATACCAGTTATTACGAGCTGGTTGGAGCAAAGAGGTAAGAAATACAGATAAAAGAATATTGAGAAGGTTAAACATAGACTCTGGTGGGCTTAATAATATAAAGTTTGAACTTGTCCTTATTGGATTTACCAATAAGGAGACCACTAAGGCCCTTTCAGAGAGCAGAGTCCATGGAGTGGAACCAACTGAAGTCGGATTATGGTGGGTGGAGGAGTGAATGGAAGGTGTTGATAAGGAAACCATACATCACCTTGCCTACTGAATCTTAGCTGCACTGGATAAAAAAATAGGGCAACACTCGTGAGGAGAGAATAGAGGGAGCAAATTTTGTTCTTGATTTTTAAAATATTTTTGGTTTGCTGGCAAGACTTGAACTTATTTATAGTCTTCAGGGAAGATGCTATTGAAGAGGGAGAGTTTGAAGATAGAAGAAAAAGAAATAATTGAGAGAACAAGGCCAAGCACAGGCAGGAAGGGATGGGATCAAGAACACAGGTGGAGGGATTAACCTTAAACAGGAGCTGAATCTCCTCTTCCTGTGAGAGCGTCAATATTTCTTCCTGCGAAGGGGAAAGTGCACTTAGATCTACATGGATACACAGGAGAGATACAAAGGACCTGACTGCTGTAGTCTCAGCTTTTATCTGCTGTCTGATCTTGATTGGAGGCATGCAAGAGATCAGGAAGGCAGATCTGGTGGCCTCACTTGTGAGTATCAAACCATGGCAGGAATCCAGAGCCAGCTGCTGTCAGCTTTTGAGAGCATTCACGTCTCTTAAATTAATAGTTACAAAACACAGTACTCCTTAATCATTAATGTTTCAAATGTTGTAGATTAAAACAAAACACTTGGTGTCATTGACTAATCACTCACCTACAGTTTCTAAAATTATCAGTATGACCCAGAAGATCAAACTTGTCCCTATGACAAAGAGAACAAATTCAAATTAATAGAGGTAAGTTGATTATATTTATTGTGATCATTTAAGATCTTTGGCCCTTTAGCTCATATGCATAAAGTAACTGTCTTGGGAAAGGGAGAATAGATTGCATAGAGATAGAATATGTTCAGAACATACATGCATTTTGCTTAGAAAATGATATATGAAATTAGAATGAAAAGATAATTCATCTGACAGAGCCCGCTAAATTCAGGGGTATATCTTTGGCAAACTTTTTGAGGGATTTTCAAGAACTGTTTGCCTTAGTATCAGTAACTTGAAATTAAAGTACAAAAGGGTGTCATAACAGATAGTATTACCCTAGGTGTATGTGTGATCACCTGAATGGTGTGAATCTACATTGTGTACAACCAGAGAAATGAAAAGTTGTACCCCATTTGTGTACAATGAATCAAAATGCAGTCTGTAAAAATAATTTTAAAAAATAAATTTAAAAAAATGAGGGTGTCATAGACTGTATGATTAATCTATGTTAAAGGTTAAGACTATATTTGCCCCACAATTGTATCAAACAGATGAGGCAAATGTCATTTGCTTATTACAATAGACTTTTCTTAGTACCTGAGTTTTACTAGAAAGAGTGAAAATTAACTGACCTTGTTTTATTTTCAGCTGTATGTAGGATATTTTGCAGAACATGTGCCTTATGAAAGACACATGTGACCCCACCTCATCTGTACAACTTGATGATTCCTATCCTCAGTTTCCTCACCTATAAAATGGTGTCAATGATATAAATCGCCTAGAGTTGTCCTAAGTACTTAATATGTTAACTAATTAAAATTCCATAAAACAATGCCTAGTACACAGTAAGCACTCCAAAATGGGGACAAGGGAATCAGCTATCATTCAAATGACTATTGCATTCAGCACTTTTAAATGTGTGCTATATTTTATAGTGTGAACCTCAATAAAATATAATTTTAATTTGCCATGACAAGTAGTTTTGAACCACTTTTTTCATATATGATGAAGTCAAATTTTGGATTATAATATGTATACCAAGATATCACAAACAAGTATGTAAGTGGAATTAACTCTCCCTTTTTTTCTCTTTCTTCTTTGTAAAAATGGGGAATAGCTGTATATAATGTATTTAAAATACAACAATGTATTTTAAAAACTCAAACAGGAAGGAAATACCTATTAGCTTTCTTTTACATTTTTATAAATTGCATCTAAACTGGATCCAAAGCCAATAGGGAATTTAATTCAAAATAAGACAGAATAAAATACACACAAACAGAATATACAGAGCTAGGCTCCATGGCATAGGTCTGTAATCTCAGCTACCCACTCTAGTTACCCAGGAGGTTGGCAAGTTCAAGGTCAGCCTGGGGGATTTAAGGAGACCCTGTCTCAAAATAAAATAAAAAGAGCTGTGGATGTGGTTCAGTGGTAAAGCACTTTCCTAGCATGTGCAAGGCCCTGGGTTCAATCCCTAGTACTTAAAAAAATAAAATTAAAAGAAAAAGAAGATATGCAGGAGAAAATGAGCATAATAGTAAATTGAATATTTGAGCAAGGACCAATAACCTTACTGAGCACTAAACACCAAAGAAAATGAAGTACAATTGAATGGATTATGTTATAAAGCTCCCTAACACAATAATTTATTTCTTTTCCTTCAGCTATAAATTTACAATTATTTTATTTCTTTGACGTTTTTGTTTATCAATAAGAAAACAGACTGTCTAGATTGATACTTGGAATCAGCCTTTTCCTCTTATGCCCACTAGATGGCAGGTATAGGATTCTGAATACCTTTCAGGACCTATATGTCGCCCATTCTTATTTGCAATACTAGATGAGAAAACCGATTTGGTCCAAAGTAGGGAATTTTAGAAATGAGTATCCTACTCTGCCCAATCTTCTAAACATACTTTAAAAAAAAATTGGTAAAACTGGTAAAAGTATAGGGTTTCTAATAAAGCATTTAAGTTCTTTCTACAATAACAGTAAAACAACAGATCTTTTGAGCGTTCGTTTTTTCTTTCTTTCTTTTCTTTTTTCTTTCTTTCTTTCTTTCTTTCTTTC
>JAJEJO010004079.1:367411-378018 GCA_020662805.1 Glaucomys volans | reverse complement strand
TCTTTCTTTCTTTCTTTCTTTCTTTCTTTTTTTTTTTTTTTTTTGAAGTTGTAAAAATAAAATCCGGCAACAAATCTGTACTTAACTGTCATGTATTTTCAAGAGAAACATTCAAAGATTTTTTCTTCTTTCTTTGGACACATACAATCCAAACTAGTGTGTTGTCTTGGTATAATCTTAATCATTTGATTTTCTCACAGGGAAATTCCTGTGGAACCCTATTATGCAAAGGGTAGTTAGAGATTGCATTGTAAATTGGTAATCAATTTACTTTAATTTTCTTAATAAAAAAGTAGAGAAGTAGGGAATTTTAGAGTTTCATTTTTCTGTTTTTCCAGTTTTGTTTAGGAGCTTTTTCTTTGTTGGCTTAAAATGAGGTTGGAATAACTGAGCTTTCTGCTTTGAACATGTGCAACTTTCCACTAAAGGGCCAAGGCCCTGGAAATGTAAAGGGCCAATCTTTGTTAGAGGGGTTCATTGCAGAGAAGGGTGTGTTCTCCAAAGACAAACAGATCCCACAGATAGTTGCCAAGGGCACGGAATACATCTTTGCATTACACCTTGAACTAGCGTGCTCATATCACCTCTTTTTATTGCATGAACCATAAATGACTGTAAAAGTTTGCAAATCTTGCAGAGACCTTGGCAATCAATACTTCAACAGGAAATTTACAAAGGGAAGGTTTGCCGGGGGGAAAGGACCCAGCCTAGGAGTTTGCTTTTCTGGCACAGGAATCATACGTTGACATTGAGAATTATTAAGTGTTCGATTTCCACAGTGTCTCAGTCAGATGTGTAACAGACACAGTGCAGTTTCAATTCAGATGCTCAATTTGAAAGCTTGGCTTTGCATTGTTATTAACAGGTAATGGGGTCTGGGAACATTCCTTTGGCCCTCCTTACATGGACTTAATCTGGTGCTCATGATCTGTGACTAGAGCACACACACACACACACACACACACAAAAGTAATTTTTATCTGGGTCAATGTGGGGCCAAGTAGGTGGCCGCTGAATGCCACGCCTGCAGTTTTAGTGGTTTTAAGTTTCTGATCTCCTCTAAAGGCCAGGCAAGTGTCTGGACATTTTTTTCCTATTCAGGACAGGACCAGTGATAGTGGAGCGATTATCAAATCCTGTGCCCTTTTTAATCTGCTCGCTTGTTCTACTGACTTTTTTTTTCTTCTGTTTTATCACATTAAATTTTCTTCTCTTTTCCCTTGTTAAAAGGTGGGCGTCTTGTAGAAAATCTGACAAGGGAAATAACAGGCAGGTGAGGGTTCCAAAGACCCGAAGTCCCAGGCTCTGACTCGTAATCTACTATTGCTCCAGGCCGCGCGCGCGCGGGCGCGTGCGTGTGTGTGTGTGTGTGTATGTGTGTGTGTTGTAGGCCCTCAGTGGAAGCACAAGTTTGGAGAGGAGATGAAATGGCCTCGCATCCTCCTTCCTAAGGGCGCGAATGGACGGTTTTACTGCACTAGTAATCTGTGCCCTCGCTTTGGGCTATGCTAGGGAGCAAAAGGATTGTGCTTTCGCTGAAAGAGAGCGGAGGTCAGGAGAAAAAGCCGGTTATAAGCAGCCTGCCGGGTGTCTTACGAACCCGCCCCCACCCTACTTTCACCCCCACCTTCTCTGATGGGTCGAGCCCTTCCCCCCAACTCCCAGCTCCTGTGACCGGAATCCCGGCCTTCCCTTCTGATGCATAAAACATTCAGAGGCCTCCAGGGAGTTTTTGAAATTCTGGCGAAGGCTGTTTTATCCGTTGTTTCGCCCCAGGGTCAAACACAGCTCCATCAGTGGAGTTGCGGGTTGCGTTCAGAACGGCTCCGGACTCTTAATTTCACCTGCGTTCTTGTAAATACGAGTGGCTTTGAAGATTTCGCTAGGCTCTGCCCAAATTTGAAGGAAAAGAGGAAAAAAATGAATAAAACGGGAATTGGAGAACTGTATGAGTTTTTGTTATTATTTTTATTTTTTCCTCCTGCAGGTAAACAAGCGAGAGTGGGTGATTATCCACATAGTGCGCCCGTGCGGGGCGGTGGCCGACGCCAGCATGGGTGTCACAGAGATCGCAGAGGATCCTGTTCTTGAACCTGGTCGGCAGAGGTGGTAGCCGCACCAACCGCGCTTAGTTATCATCTTGCGATGGTTTTGTGTGCAGGGCAAGGGGTCCAGATTTGCCCTCAGAAATAGTCTCTGGATGCTTAAAACAGGAAGACCTTTTTCCCTGAGGCTCATCACTTCTGCTAGGGCTCTCCCCCACCTCGTGAGCGCTCTGCGGGAGGCCACTGCTTTTAATTAATAGTATTAGAACCCTTCGTGGGAGAACCTGGAGTTCTTATCCAGACAACCTGGGTGGCTTTGGGAAAAAAGATATGAATGACATTGAAAGATTACCAAAGCAGAAAGGAAAAGCACAAGCTAAACGAGACATTTAATAGAAAACTGAAGTAAAGGGCTTTTTGATGCCACATTTTGTGCGTGTGGTTTTAGGTTAAAAGAGCAGATGGGACAAAAATACGTATGCGTATAATTTCCCCCTAAGCATCATGAGCGAAATGAAACTATATTTTCTGAGAACCTGTCCCTGAAAAATTATCCTGATCTCTTCCTTCTCATTGTTATCCACTCCCCACCCCCACACTGCCAAGCAGCAGGAGACAACTGTCCATAGAGCACATTTTTCATCTTCAAGCATTTTAAACCCATGGCATGGAGAATCGTAATAAATTAGCTTCAGGAACAATGTAAGTGATGCTCTAAAGCAGGGTCGTTTGGTTTGTCTAGTAAAAACTACCAAGCTCCAAAACCAAAGCTAACTACTTGTACCTCTTTTTTTTTTTTTTTTTTTTTTTTTTTGCTCTTAATGTCCGTCATTCATTCATTCATCCATCTGAAACCACTCCCTTCTATTTCCTTATCCAGCCGTGTTGCATAAACTTTTCGCAGAGATTCTCCTAAATTAAACAAATGCAATCTTTCTCATACATTTTAACTAAGAATCAACAGAATTTACTTTCTTGAATGCTCCCAATATTTCTCTCATTCTGTCATTATTAGTGTAAAAAAGAAAATGTAGATAAGAGTCTCTAGCAAAGGTTCTACATGTCAAAATCATTTTGAACATAGAATATGTGATTATTTCCTGGTAGATCAGCGATTACTCCACACATCAATAATAAATTGACATCCCAAACCAAACCCACTGACATCGCGGATTAACAGCGAATTAAACAGACTTTTGAGTTAAAATACGATTTCTCTGCTGGAAACAAGAGATGTCAGGTGTTATTAAAGTTTCCATGAATGAGGAGGGAGCATGTTTGTCCCCTCAGTGTTTTATGGGGAACTACATATTTGCATTTTGGCATAAAGTAAGACAAGTATCTGGAAATATTTTTAAATGATATGTAAACAACACATCTGTGAAATATTTGCATAATAAATGCAACCCGTTAATTGTAATTCTTTCTCCTCCGCTGTATCTGGACCATCTCCCCGCAGCGACGTGGACAGAGGCCACTTCTCTGACACGGTTTGCAGTTCGCGTGGGCTATGATATCCCAAGAACGTGTTTTGCTCAAGAAGCTCGATTAAAAAAAATAGTATATAATCTCTCTCTTTTGTTCTTATTTCTAAAACAGCCAACTACATGTTTTTAAAAGACTCTTTCAGCAAGATATTCAGAAGAAGGAAACTGAGAAAGTTTCGTAAACCCGACCTAAAAAGAAAAAGAAAAAACACCTAGTCCTTTGATCTCCTTGGCATTATTACAGTCTTAAAACAACAGCCAATCCCCTGGTTGGAAAAGAAACACCCTACGGATTAAGTTACTATTTATCTCATGAGGATAATTACTTGTTTGACCCGCACTCATTCATTCCTAAAACCACAAAGTTAAATTGCTGAGATAGTTTGAAAAACCACAGCTCTAACTATATTTCTGGTTAACAAATGTCTGACAAGATGTCCAGCGCACCATGGATGAATCTGAGCATCCTTTATGGAAGGCGCTTTCTAGAAGGCGCCTTGGGGATGGGAGGGAGAAAGGGAAGTTTTCCATGAGATGCATATGTAAAAACGCACTTAATGAATAAAACCGCAGGTAGCTGGAATGACCAGGAACGAAAATCTAGTCTCCTTTTTCTTTCGAGAACTCTTGCAGAGCAAGATGGTTATGATCATCTGAGAAAATTTAACCTCAGCGGCCCAAGGTGCAATTTAAAAAAATGGTTGCGCAGTCCCCTAGTGGTGTGACCGCAGTCCTGCCCCTAGGAACCCATTTAAATCCCTTTAATGATATTTCCGCCCCTTTCTGGACTTCATTGGCTAAGAATTAGATCCGCATTCTAGGGTCAGCAGGCTTCTTTCGGCCACCGCTTGTCCTGAAACACTTCCCCAGCCAGAGGTGACACCGCCCAAGACGAGGCGTGACCCAGAGCGGGGGAGGGTGATAGCACCCGTGTCGCGGGAAGGGCGCGGTGTCCTGAGGCTGCGGGGCGGAACCTTACGGGGTTCCACTGGATGCGGGAGGCGGGGGAAGCGGTCAACTCTGGCTGGGAGCCGTCTGGCTGCGGTGCGCCTCGCCCTGATGGTGGACATTTCAGCATGCGGCGTGTGGCAGTTACCGCCTGGAGGCCTCGCGGAGGCCCCAAGACAGTGGCTGCAGTCAAAGGAGGCCGCGGTTTGGGACTTGCTGACCCTCCTGCCCGTCGCCCTGGGGCCCTGGGAACAGGGAAATGAACACGCCGAGGCGGTGGCGGCCTCGCTGCTTTCAGTTTTCATTGAAGCTGCTGGTTACTGTTTAACATCCCCACCCACGTTTCAGTTTGTTTAGTAAATCGATCGAACTGTGAGAGTCAGGCTGCTGCCCTGTCGCCATTGAGCAAAGCTAATATTCTCCCAGCATATGGTCTAAAATCTTTGCTAGAGATCAGGAAAAACAAACAAACAAACAAAAAACAACAAAATCCTCAAGCCTCCTCTCCCAGAGCCCCACCCCCACTTCCCACCTCCTGGCTTTCAGCAAACTTCCCTGACTCGGAAAAGTGCAGCGCAGGACACCTCTGCTGCTGGGGTGGGTGGGGGGACCTGCTGCTGGGAGATGCGGTGGCTGCAGCGCAGCTGACTGCGACGCGGGAGCTCCGGGAACTGCTCCGCGCAGGTAAGTTTCTCCGCCTGCGCCCAATGCTCGGGGCTGACCACAGTCCACCGCCCCGGCGGGTGTGGAGCAGGAAGAGTCTCTGTTCCCCTCCGGCGGCTGAAGGAGGGGCGCCCACCCCGGAGAGGCTGAGTCTTAGGACCCCGAGGCCAGGCAGTGTTGAAAGCAGATACCCTGAGGCCTCTCACAGCCCGCGGTGGAAGGGAGCAGAAAGGGCTGGAAGGGAGGCTGCGGGGGGTGGGGAGATATGCAAGTCATTCACCCAGGAAAAGAAAAATAGAAGTTGCATTTGTTTGGGTGCAGAGAAAGCTGTGGTGGCTATCGCGATCACGTGATTCCCAGGTTTCCGTGGGGGCTTTGATGGAATATTTTCGTGGCCTGGGACAAGGTCAAGACATATAAATGTCTATGGATTTGTGGGGGAGGTGTTTGGTCCAGGAGCATCACCCCAAGGTCTTCGCTCAGGTCCCTGTCCACCCATTCGTTCCTAAGACACACCACTGGGCATCTCCTGATGCTGTTGGAGGAGATTTCATACATATTATTAAACCATTTTAGCTTCCTTTGGTAGGAAATGTCTTTTTGGAAGCTTAGTTAAAATAAGTACAAGTTATCAATCAATGCCTAACGGGAATAAGCCAGCACATCAAAAAATCTTAGAATTAAATATAATAATTCTACACTGTGCTCTTAAGAATGTTTGAAAAGCTAGTGAAAGCACTCCTCTCTGTCATGCAAAACAACTTTACAAGTATTCACTTAAGAGTAAGGGCTCTAGATAATACAGAACATAGAAGCTGGAAAGTTCATGGGATGGCCTGCAAACTAAGCACCTCATAGATAGCATTATTTTCTGGTTTTAAGTAACTTTTTCCTGCTTTGTGTCTCATTTTAGGTTTCTTCTCTATCTTCACGAGCTTTATTCATGATTAAATTCGTCCTCCTCAGCTACCACCATTTTTCCCTAATAGTCCTCTTTCCCTACCCTCTCACCACACCTCCCTCTGTTTTCATCTCCTGTGCAGTTTCACTCAGGCTACCCGAGGGATGTGTTTGAAACCAGTGACCAAGTAGTGTTGGGCTCCTCTCTGGTACTCTTTGGGGTGCAGGGAAGGCAAATAAGAAAGAGGTAGTGAGTGCTGGCTGCTAAATAACTCCTTTTTCACTTTTCAAAGTGTTGTGGAAAGTGACAGCTATTTGTCTTCTACCTATTCCTCTAAACCCCCATTTATAGCTTTACGGTATGGAAAATTTCTCAACAGGCTTTATGAAGGGACAGACACCCTTTTACTTAAGTATGTCTATTAGATCTTATAGGCATTTTATTCTGCAATTGTGATTAAAAGCAAATGGGATAGTACAAATTATTTTCAAGAATTACTAAGATTTTTTAAGTACAGATCCTGCAAACAATTTTATATTTAGCAGCCCATTTATTTTTAAAACCATCATTATTTCTATGATTTCCAGAGGTAATATTAGTTTATAAAACAACATGCAAATTTTAGTAAAATATAAAGCAGACATTGCTTCTCCTTTCACTCTATGTGTATCTAAGCCCTGTTGAAGTTAGGGTTTGTTTTGCTCCAGTCTCCATGTATATAATACAGAAATTTTTCTTTCATTGTTTCAAAAATTGAATAATGATTAATATGAGTACCCTGAAATTTATTTTTCTTTGTAATATTTTTCAAATAATTCTGTGTCTGTATAGAAAGATCCATTTTTCAATGTTTGTACCCATTGCAGTAAGCCAATCCACTCCGAATGGACACTTGGCTTTTTAAATTTTTTAGTACCACACAGAATGATGTTGTGATTACCTTTGATTTGGTACAGCTGAACATTTATTCTGAGATGAGAATTGCTTACTCCAAGGGATGTCCACTTTAAATTTGAGATAGTGCAACCACAGTATACTTAGCATGCTTGCAATACTGAATAAGAAGGATTGATTTAAAATGTTGCCCATTCGTTGTTGAAAAACTGATTTCTCAATATTGGAGTTTAATATTTGAAAGTTATATAAACCCGTCCTAGAACGTTTGACTTGAGAAGTTCAAGAAATTTGCTTTAAAAATGAGAAGACAATTAAATAAGTTTAAAAATGCTGTCGTATTTTGAACTTGTAAAAGATTCTACTGCATTTGTTACCATTTACGTGTGCACTGAATAGCTGGAGATATGGTACATGATAGCTGGAAGTACATGATAAATGAGAATTTCTATATTCTATGTGGACCATTGTTGGTTTAGTAGTTGCTGTTGTGATTTTGTGGTTCTCCATGACAGTGTTTGCCACCTTCATGAAAGAGGATTCACATTGCTGGGTTGGAAGCACAGAATTTGAAATGAGGTATCATAACTTTGGGTTCTTTAAAAGCTATCAGTGCAAACTCAACACTGGGTTTATGATGGTGCATCCAGTGTGGAGTTGATTCTCTCCACCTTCATCCTCCACGTATATAGAGTTGAACTGTTGCTATTGATCCTGTCACTCATGAATAGATTTAAGGAACAATTCAAATATAGCATGCTTTTATGGCTGAACAAGCTGTTTAAGAAATCTAATGTATGTGTTCATATTTTTGGTGATACTTATTAAATAATCAATATGTACCAGATATTGTTCTAAGCAATTTATATGCATTTTCTGTTTTAGATTCTTATAAATAAGTTGATTAAGGTCACACATTTCATAAGGAGTAGAGCGGGGGGTTCCAGTGCAGTCACATGACTCTAGGCCACAAAAGTAACGGTGACTGCTCCTTGTGGTCATTGGATTGTTTATGGCTTGGGGGTGCCCACCTGAGGGGAGAGTGAGGACTGAACCCTTCACACCCCACAGTCAGAGCCATGTTTCCTTGCTCATAGCTGAGTGTTCATTGGGGAAGGCATTTTTCCAGATCATAAATTGTAAGAGTTAGCAGCTTCATTTCGGATCTACCATTTAGAGGAGTTACATGTATACATATATGGGTGTTTGTGTGGGTACCTTTGCAATGCAATGCTATCTAGCCCATTCACCATGACTATACCCAAGAACAGATCTACCTATCCTACAAGACTTCCTTTCTTTAAGACATGGTGACAAAGTACGCTCTTTACATGGTAGAAATAGCCGATGACATCTCATGTTATATTTCTGTGAATGCCTTTCATTTGATCAAGGTGAATTTCTGGAAAATTCAGGAGTTCAATTTTTTTCTTTCTTCATGACACATCATTTTGGGGAACACAAAGGTCTTAGAGGATGACCAATTTCATAGGTACCTGCAAGGCATGTAAGTGATGAGACCAGCCATTGTTGTTGGATAGAAAGGTTTTTATCCTTGCTCACTTACCTACTAAGTGGATGGGGGGTTGACTTGTTAACCTCTCTGAGGCCCTATTTTCTCATTTTTTAAAAGTATGCAATTATAATACCTATATTGTAAAATTGTTGTGATATTTATATATGTTATCCATAGAAATCAATTAGAATAATGTGTGGCATATATTGAATACTCTATATTCACAGAGCAACAGCTCTGTGTTGCTATTGTCATGATAGAATGAGATAATATATATGAAGTACTGCTTGACTTGTAGTAAGTTTTTAGTATTACCTGGTTTTATTGACCCTCTGTGTAGAGATTATTATATTTATAGAAACAAAAGAAGTGCATACAGGGCTGGGGATATAGCTCAGTTGGTAGAGTGTTTGCTTTGCAAGCACAAGGCCCTGGGTTCAATCCCCAGCACTGCAAAAAAAAAAAAAAATAAAAAAAAAAAAAAAAAAGAAGTGCATATGTCTTTAAGAATTTATGGACCCCTAGAAACCAGACCAAACCCTCTATAGGCCTAGGAGATACAATATAATAGTCTTGGACTCATGGATTTTTTAGCTATGCAGAATAGACTTTTCTATTCTGATTCACCATGAATATAGTTCAGTGGCTTAGAATATAAGCTTTGAAATCATTACGACCTGTGTGGAAATTATAGTTCTGCCCTCTGCAAGCTGCATAGCCCAGAGTAAGTACTTAATGTTTCTGTGCTTCTTTCTGTGAAGTGAGAATAATAATCCTTACTCTCAAAATGTATGTGGGATAATTATTTAATTACTTAGATCAAGCATTTTATTTGTTTAATGGTACTTTTCTACATATTATTCTAATATGGAAAAATCACATTTATATGTGATAATAAATAGTGGACATAGCCAGGTATGGTGGTGCACGCCTGTAATCTTGGGGACTCAGGAGGCTGAGGCAGGAGGATGGCAAGATCGAGGTCAGCTTCAGCAACTTAACAAAACCCTAGCAACTTAATGAGACCCTGTCTCAAAATAAAAAATAAGAACTGAGAATGTGGTTCAGTGGTAAAGCGCCTCTAGTTTCAATCCCAAGCACTAAAAAAAAAGAAGAAATGGAGATAACCATCATTCACCATCGTTTCCCCACCTCCTTTAAGAGTATTGGCTGTATCAACTGGACGACCTGGTAATTTAGTTTTTAAAAATACTTTTGACTCTAGCCAAAGTGATTGGTGGCACAGACCTGTAATCCTAGGGACACAGGAGGCTGAGGCAGGAGGATCTTAAGTTCAAAGCCAGCTTTAGCAACTTAGAGAAGCCCTAAGCAACTTAGCTAGACCCTGTCTCAGAATAAAAAGTAAAATGGTATGCGGATGTGGCTCAGTGGTTATGCACCCCTGGGTTCAATCCTCTGAACTACAAAAATAAAAATAAAAATATTTTGACTCTTTGAGTATTGCTCCTCTAAGCTTGCTTAATGTGTTGTACTTTGCTTATGCTGATTGAAAATTGTGAAATCTGCAATTTTTCTTGTTTTTTGCATTTTTATTTTTCAAACATCATGATTATAGTTTGCAAATAAAGTTAATATATATTATTTTGACAGAAATTAAGTTATAAGGATTGTACTAGGTATCTGGAAGATAAATATAAATAAAGCAGTGTCCCCAGCTTCAAACACAAATAATCTACTGGGAAGACCAGCACATAAAATGATTCAGTATACAAGATGATAAAAGATGATGATTAGCATGGTGCTGTGGAAAACTGACACACAAAGGATGTACGTGGCTCGAATCGCCGGGGGAGGTTTTAGGAAGGGCTCATGGTTTTCTGATTAGAACATTGGAAATAGGGAAGAGTCAGAAATGTGTTTGAGGCAGAGGAGATTGCCTCTGGAGTGGGAGTCATGACCAGAAATGAAATGGGGAAAGAACATTGGGCTGAATTCTGACAATCCTGAATGCAGGTGACAATGATTGGAGCTGTGTTTGCTAGCAAAGGCAATAGGAAGCCATCAAAAAATTATTATTTCTAACCAAGCCACATATATTCAAAGATCAAAAGCCTTTAAGTAGGTTGGATTGTAATTCTTTTCTTCCTTCCTTCCTTCCTTCCTTCCTTCCTTCCTTCCTTCCTTCCTTCCTT
>JAJEJO010004079.1:306563-367311 GCA_020662805.1 Glaucomys volans | reverse complement strand
TTTCTTCCCTCCCTCCCTCCTTCCTTCCTTCCTTCCTTCCTTCCTTCCTTCCTTCCTTCCTTCCTTCCTTCCTTCTTTCTTCTTTCTTTCTTTCTTTCTTTCTTTCTTTCTTTCTTTCTTTCTTTCTTTCTTTCTTTTTCTTTCAGATTGGCAGCATTTTGGAGGATGGATTAAAGAGGTAGAGGCAAGAGACAAGGGAAAGAATAGAAACCTTTCACAACAATACATTGGTAATGAAGATGAGATAAGTGGATAGAATCTAGAGATGTTTGAAGGTCTTTCAAGTGAATTTAAGGATTTAGAGGATGTAAGATGAGGGAATGGAAGGCATTAATACTGTATTTCTATGTTTTAGTTGTAGGTGAATATAATACCTTTATTTTATTTTATTTATTATTCTTTTATGTGGTGCTGAGGATGGAACCCAGGGCTTCATGGGTGCCAAGTGAGTGCTCTACCACTGAGCCACAACCCCAGTCCCAAGTCACATATACTCTTAAAGATTGTAAAATTGACCATGGTCAGTGATCATTTATAGTTTTTCAATTATTATAGTCCTAGAAATTGTTAATGTTTTAATACTTAGTTTGTATAGCAAAACTAAAGTTCGTTTTTTCATTTGAGCCAGATTGTAAGGTAATTAGGAAGGATATTGTTTTTCTGTTTTTGGCTTCTTTTCAGCAAAGTAATTATTATTTCTTCTTTTATTAATTTTTTATTTGTTCTAATTAGTTGTACATGGTGGTAGAATGCATTTATACATTTTGATAGATCATGTAGAAATGGAATATGACCCTCCTATTCCCCTGATTGTACATACTATAGGATCACTTCGGTCTTGCAGTCATATGTACATGAAGTAATAATGCCTGTTTCCTTCTACTATCCTTCCTACCCTCATACCCCTTCCTCTCCCTTCACTCCCTCTACCTAATATAAAATATTTCTATTCTTCCCTAGCTATCCCTACCCCCACCCCTTATGGTGAGTTAGTTTCTGCATATCAGTGAAAACATTCTCGGCCTTTGGTTTTTGGGGTTTGGCCTACTTCTCTTAGCATGATATTCTCCATCTCCACCCATTTACAAGCAAATGCCATAATTTCATTCTTCTTTAAAGCTGAGTAGTATTCCATTGTGTATATATACCACAGTTTCTTTATCCATTCATCTGTTGAAGGGCGTCTAGGTTGGTTCCATATTTTAGCTATGGTGAATTGGGCTGCTATAAACATTGATGTGGCTGCATCACTGTAGTGTGCTGATTTTAAGTCCTTTGGGTATAAACTGAGGAGTGGGATAGTTGAGTCAAATGGTGGTTCCATTCCAAGTGTTCTGAGGAATCTCCATACTGTTTTCCACAATGGTTGCTCCATTTTGCATTCCCACCAGCAATATATAAGTGTTCCTTATTCCCCACATCCTCACCAACATTTATTGTTGCTTGTATTCCTGATAATTGCCATTCTGACCAAAGTGAGATGAAATCTTAGAGTAGTTGATCTTAGAGAGTTAGAATTGATTTGGAATTCTCTAATTGCTAGAGATGTGTAATTATTATTTCTAACCAGAATTTTTGCAATCACCAACTGTCCTCCCTTTTAGTCTTACTGGCCTCTGGTCAGTTCCTGAGATAACAGAGTGATATGCAGAAAAGAAACCCAAACATTTTATGTTTTATACATTTAAAACTATCTGTTAATTTTGTAGTACCCTTAGTCTCAAATCCGTGTGTACTCACATTTCTAGACCCCTTGGAATGTGATCTGTGATTTCTACTCCACATCTCATCTCTCTTTGCTTGAGATGCCTTACTTCAGGCTTCAGGTGGAATACTAATTCTTCCTTAGTTCCTCAAAGCCCTGTGCTCTGTGACATCAAACATGCTGCTTCTACTGACTGCTGACTTCTAACCACCACCTCTCATATTTTTCACCTGCCTCCATCTTTCCAAGCCTATTTCCACTTACCTCACTCAAAAAAAAAAAACTCCCTTTACCTTCTGTTAAATATTCCAGTTTAATTGAATCTTATTTCTTCTCTATCATGATTCTAATCAGTTTTTAACATCATGGTTTCATGTTTGATGATCCTTCATTGATGGGCATTTTATTGAAACGTGGTGTGTGTACACAGAATGAATAACAGTGATGGAGAAGGGAAATGAAATATCAATGATAGAATTAAAACATTTATTAAGAATCTTATGTGCAAACACTACATTCTATGCAGTGGATGAAGCAATTACTAAGAAACAATTCTCTCCTAAGGTCCTCATATCTGGAGATGCATATAAATAATGATTATTCACTGTGACAAATGGAATTGTTGAGCACTGGAGAAGTGGTAGAGAAGTCTAATGGAAGGTCTCTTCTCTTCTCCTGGAGTCGTTTACATGAGATAATTATGGATTCTTTATTTTTGTCAGTTTTATTAAGATAAAATTTACATTCTGTAAATATATTTTTATGTACACATTGAAGTGAATTTGGACAAATGTACACAGTTATGTAACTCCTACCACAATAAAGATATAGGACATTTTGTAGCCCACCCTTCAAGTTCCCTGGGCCCTTTTGTAGTCAGCCACCTTTAAACTCCCCAGGCAACCACTGATCTGATTCTGTCACTAGCTTTGCCTTTTCCAAAATAATATATGAGTGGAATCATATAATATGGCGTATTCAGGTAGAATACCTCAAGTGGAGGATTTTATGTTTTGATTTTTTAAATTGAGCATAACTACTTTGGAATTCATTTATCTTATATCTATCAGTAGTTTGTTTTTTTGAAAAAATCTCACACTCACAATGAGACATAACTGATACATAATCAAGTGTATATACTTAAAGTTGACAATTAAAATAGGTTTTCACATATGCATATACACTTGTCACCTCACAATAGAGATAGCACATATATCAAACACATCACAAGTTCCTTCAAGTTCCTTGGTAAACTTTCCCTTCTGCCCTGCCTCCCTGCCCCAAAGCAACCATTGATCTATTTCAGTCCCTGTAGATTAGTTTGTATTTTCTAGAATTTTATATCTTTGAGATCATACAGTCTTCTTTCCTGTCTAGTTTCATTCATTCTGCCTAATTATTTTGAGATTCATTACTATTATTGCATGTATGAGTAATTCATTTTTAAAAATTTAAAATATTTTTGTTGAACAGTATGACATATAGATATTCCATAATTTGTTTACTCACCAGTTAATGAACATTGAGAACAGTTTCCAGTCTGGCTATTAAAAATAAAACTTGGCTGGGCGTGGTGGCGCACGCCTGTAATCCAAGAGACTTGGGAGGCTGAGTCAGGAGGATCGTGAGTTCAAAGCCAGCCTCAGCAACTTAGTGAGGCCCTAAGCAACTCAGTGAGACCCCTGTCTCTAAATAAAATACAAGATAGGGCTGGGGATGTGGCTCAGTGGCCGAGTGTCCCTGAGTTCAATCCCTGGTTCAAAAAAAAAAAATAAAAATAAAAAGTAAAACTTCTATGAACATTCTTGTACAAAGTCTTTGTGTGGACACATGCTTTAGGAGTAGTCTGGCTAGGTTATATGGAAGAAGTCATCCAATTGGTTTCCCAAGTAGTTGTACCTTTTTATATTTCTATCAGTACTATTAAAGAGTTCCTGTTTTTTCACATTCTTATCAACACTTGGTAGTGTCAATCTTCTGAGTTTAGGTATTCTAAAAGGTATGAGATGATATCTCAATGCGCTATTAATTTTTACTTCCCTGATGAATAAGGATGATGAGCATCTTTTCATGAGCTTAGATGATAGGAATGAATTTTCTCTAGTGAACTTTTCTTCTAATTCTATGTATCCCCAACCCTTTAAATTGAACTGTTTTATTATTACTAAACTATAATATACAGTTTTAAGTCCTTTATGAAATATGGACTTTGAAAATGTTTTCTCCCTGCATGAATTTATTCCTGGACAAAGGGTAATATTTGATCAACAGAAAAAGAGGGTAAAGGGTGTTACAATCATAAATAGGAATAGTATTTACAAATGAAAAAGATATAGTTGATTTTATGAAGCACAAATAGTAAAATATGAAAAGGTGGTAGAAAGTGAGATTTCAAAAATAAGAAGCCTGAATATAAAAACATTTTTGTGTCATGTTATGGATTTTGGATTCTTTTTTTGTGAGTGTAATACTAAGAAAGTAAGGTAGGATAGAATAACAATGTTGATGCCTGTAAATGAGATTTATAGTTTATAGTATTCTTTCACATGCACACTCAATAGTAAATGCAGGTTTTGGGGTTTGAGTTTTCAGTGTGTGTGTGTGTGTGTGTGTGTGTGTGTGTGTGTGTGAATGAGTGCTTATAAGTTTAATGGAAGTGAGGAAAGAGTGAGTGAAAGCTGGATTGGTCTGCTCGTGCTCAAGAGGGCATTTACCCAGTAGGGCAAGGTACAGAGCTCAGCTTAGACTGTCAGATGTTACAATAGGCCTGGAAAAGGTTGGGGTACATAGTTGAACTTTGAAAATGAGAATTTACAGTTATCATAGCCTGGCTTACAAAAATTCCAAAATCCAAGAAGATGTTCTAGATTCTTTAGCTTTTTTTTTTTTTTAAGTTGTTCTTTATTTGTAAAATGGATAAATAAAATAAAATTATATTTTTTTGTTAGTGTATTGTTAGGAGGAAAAAATAGCACAGTCTTCTTTCTCTTTTTCTCTGTTGTTGGTACTGGGGATTGAAACCCAGAGCACTTTACCACTGACCTACTTCCCCAGTTCTTTTTTATTTTGATATAGGGTCTTGTTAAGTTGCTGAGGCTGGCCTTGAACTTGCCATCCCCCTGCTTCAGCCTTCTGTTTAGCTTGGATTACCTGACCCAAGTTCTTTCTTTCTTTTTTAATTTTAAATGTTTGGTTTTTCATGGGTAGTTTAAAGAACTTACTTTTTCAAATATACTTTTGATTCAGTGTATTCTGTTTTCATCATTCTGTTCAGGACCTAACTTCTTTCTTCTTATTACTAACTTGCCATTAGTACCTGGGTCAACTGAAGGAACATAAGTAAAATCACATTCTGAATGGGCTCATGATTTAGAAACTTTCCTTCCGCTCACTTAGAAGTTTCAAAATGTCTCATTTGTTCCTTTTTTTTTTTTTTTTGGTATCAGGATTGAAACTCCGGGGCACTTGACCACTGAGCCACATCCCCAACCCTATTTTGTGTTTTATTTAGAGACAGGGTCTCACTGAGTTGTTTAGTAACTTGCTTTTGCTGAGGCTGTCTTTGAATTTGGGATCCTCCTGCCTCAGCCTCCCAAGCTACTGGGATTACAGGTGTGCCCCATTGTGCCTGATTTATTTGCTCCTTTTTAAATTTATTTTTTTATGAGCTGGTGTTGTGGTTCAGTGGTAAAGTGCTTGCCTCACATGTGTGAGGCACTGGGTTCAATTCTCAACACCGCATATAAATAAATAAATAAATAAATAAAATAAAGGTCCATTAACAACTAAAACAATTTTAAAATTTTTACCCATTTTTAACTCCCATGTGTTTTTTTTTTTTTTTTCATGGTAAAGAAGTAAGGATATTGTAATTCAGAGTAATTAAAATTATCACATTTTCAATTTTGGGGATTATTCAAGTTCAAATATTATCCTACCAGTAAAGTAAAAAATGAATTCATAATTGTTATGTTTCACACTTTCATATACATTAATGAATGCTATTTTCATGTCTTTAGTG
Source organism: Glaucomys volans (assembly GCA_020662805.1). Classification (NCBI taxonomy): domain Eukaryota; kingdom Metazoa; phylum Chordata; class Mammalia; order Rodentia; family Sciuridae; genus Glaucomys; species Glaucomys volans. Next base: position 361,585 of record JAJEJO010004079.1, on the reverse strand, counting down.
AAACCATTTCAAAATCACTTTTAAACATTTCAATTGTATAGTATTCCCATGCAAATCTAGCATGGAATCTGCCATTTTCTTATAGATGAACCTCATAGGCCAGAACTTTTTTAAAACTTATGTGCAAAATCATTCTCTTCAAGTTTATATTGCTTAGATGATTTGGGACCTTGGAAACAAACAAACAAAGAAACAACAACAGCAGCAAAAAACATGGAGGCCCTGGAGTCAAGTAGACTTGATTCAAATCTGTAGGGCTTTGGCCACATTAGCTAACTTATCTGCGCATCACCTCGCTCAATGCATAGTGTATGGAGACTTAAAATAAATATAGCATTTAGAGTACTCAGCATGAAGTCTGGCACAAGGCAAACATGCTTAATAAATATTGAGATTGTTCATTATCTTGACTCTTTTTATTAAGTTAATATTCCTGTGTATTTAACCCTATTTCTGTTGATTTGATATGCATACACAACACTGCTATGATCATTAACTACTGTGGTCAGTTAACATTTATTAAGTACTTTCTGTGTACTGGGCTCTAAGGGCTGCACATATGTTAACACACTCAATCCTTACAATAACTATAAGGTATAAATTATTGCTATTTTCATAACATAGATGAGGAAACTGAGTCAAAGAAAAATTAAATATCCAATTGACTTCATAGCTAGTGTCAGAATTTAATATGAATCAAGGAGACATTTTAGTATAGTTAGTAAAACACAGAACTTGAGCTTTCAGTTGAAACTAACTTATTGCATCAGGAGTAAAAATCATAATAGTCATACATTTGATGAAATAAAAGCTAATGCTTCTGGTATAGATTTTAAGAATTTTATCTAGTTTTGGAAATGAACTGAAGTATTTTGAATATTCTGTTAATTAAAAATGTGTATAAACTACTATCTTCTCTTTAGGAATCACAAATAAATATGAGTTTATAAAGCTTTTTGATTAGTAATTATTTAATCAAGAAATTTCTTAGGAAACAACATTTATGATTTAAGGGCCCAGAAATGTATTAAAAGCTGATTTTAAAACACCTTAGTTTAGTTAGTTAACACCTTTCCAAATAAAGAATTTTGCTCCTTGAAACTCTCCTCATATGGGTACATTAAACAGGAAGAGTGAGTATATTTGTACATAGCATATGTAATTTATATTGAACTATTTTGCATTACCATGTGGCTTTATGAATTTTAATGATCATATTTTTCTTCTATTTGTTTAGATTCCCAGAAAGTTAAAACTTATGTAACTCACAAAGTAATTGTCATCCAAGTAGAGTATATTTTTGACATATATCCTCAAACAGCCTTAAATGCTGAAATTGTAATGGAGAATAAATATTCTGCATGCATAATATGTTGTTGTATATAATATGTAACATTTAAGCCAGAATAATTTTGAATAGCATTGTGGTTTTCCACCTACATAAAGCACATTTTTAATAAATGAGTTCAAACCCTGCAATTTGGTTTGTGAAATTGAATTAATTTATTAATTTGAAACTAATAGGTGTGATAAAAATGCATTTTTGATAAAAGAAGATTATAATTCAATCAGGCAGGAGTTTCTGAATGAGTATTATGTTCAGACATGTAATAGTTTAAGAGATTTAAAGAATAAATAGGATCCTTAGAGTTTAGGATCCCATTTGGGAAAAAATTAAAAAAAAATACCTAAATTGATTATGGAAAGTTCTAATATGCAAATAACTTACCTAGGGTACTAATAGAAATGCATACATATGTTTATTACATACAAATAATATATGTTAGTATATTATTATACCCACCTATATGCATAGTGATAGATTCTAAACATATGTTGCTTCATTCCAAATTTAATTAGACTAGAAAAGAAGCCTAAGCATTCATAATGATTTTTCATTTTTCATTATTTATCATAAGAACCTTTCTGACAATTATTGTTTCTTGTACAATTTGTCAATTTAAAGCAAAGTGAAGCAAAAGCAAAAGGGAGCTAATGCTCAAAACTAGCAAAGATAATTTCAAAAAAGTAAAGAAAACAGGAGCAAAATGTGGCACGTTAGTGAAATTTGGAATTATGTCACTTCCTTTCCCTCGCAGAAGAGATTGCATATCACCTTTTTTGTATATTTTATTCCAGATACTGGAGAAAATATGCAGAACTTACCTCACAAAGCATTCCTTTTTCCTATATAGAAAAAGAATAAGTTAAATTATTTTTTTAGGTAGCTGTAATCGTGTACTAAGGCTGCCAAACATAATTGCACAGACTGGGCAGTTTAAACAATACAAATTGTTTTCTCACAGTTCTGGTATCTGGATTTCCAAGATCAAGGTGTCAGCGGATTTGGTTTCTTCTGAGGTCTCTCTAGTTTACAGATGGCTGCCTTTGCTTTGTGCTGGTCTGTGTCCTAATCTCCTTTTATAAGGACACTAGTCAAGTTGGATTAGGGCCCACCCTTATGACCTCACTTTTACCTTAATTACCTCTTTAAGGCCCTATCTCCAATACAGTCATGTTCTAGGATATTGGGAGTTAGGACTTCAACATATGAATTTGGTGTGGGAGTTGAGGGAGACACACCAGTCATTCCATAACTGCAGGGTAACCATAAAGTGATTTAGTCTTTATTACAACTTTAGATATTCTAAATCTTCCTTATGAGCAATGCATGTATTTGTTTTAGGCTATAAATTAAATCAACTCAATCCAAATATTTAGAACCCAAAACTTTCTTTTTTTCCTGCTGTTGCTGGGGTTCCCAGGGCCCTGTCCATGCTATGTATGCTAGGTAAGTACTCCGTCACTGATTTACATCCCCAGCTTTCCCCCTCTCTCTTTACACCCACCCTGATCTACATTTCTCTCATTTTTGGCTTAGTGTCTCTTTCCTTTTGATCAGTTCCTCCAGATAGGTCAAAAGGCAAAACCGATGTGGCTTTAAGATGATATCTGGAGATACTGAATAGAATATGAAAATAATCTCCCATAAATAATCTAGAGATGTCCGTTCTTTTAATTTTTGTCTGTTTGCTTGTTTATTTGTTTTTTACTGCTGCTTCTTATATACAAACCACTATTTCCCCACTTTGGCCTTGAGTAAATGATGCAGTGTTTGATTAAATAGCACAGAGGAAAGTTCAGTCGGTGTTTATGTTTGTGTTACTGAAACTATCAGAAATTAAAATAAGCAATGCCAAAGTAATCTGGACTCTAAAGCAGGGCAGAGATTGCATTTTGGAGAAAGTTTTTTGTGTCCTTCTTGCAGGTTTCTACTCTGCTGGGTCAGGATTCTTATACAGGTATTTATGTATGCATCACTTTAATTTTTGTGGGTTAAGTATTGAATTTACACATATGATAATTCAGAGGCAGGCAAACTGAATGATGAATACAGTTGAATAAATGGGAAAGAGATCTCTAGCAAAATACTGTTTGTGCTGCTAGCAAAAGTGCCAACATGTCAGACCAATTTCAAGAGATGCTACCCATGGTGGCATCTCCTCTGCCCTGACTGAGAGAGGGAAACAAATATACACAGTCTTCAAGGCACAAAGGGCAGTTTCTATATTTGAAGTTATGCATTAAACAAATTGTTATAGAGTTTCTCAGGTAGAATCCTAACAGCTCCAATGGCGGTAAAAGTTCAGTGACTCACTCTTTCAAACACTTTAATTTTGCTACCAGTATAAGTAATTGCAAATCACAGGTATTTGGAACAGTGCACTCACTGCAGTGAGTCTGTTTTAAAAGTATAGATGGTTAGCTGGTTTATGTCTTTAGCCATCTTGCAATAAAATCTTAGTATGTCAAATTAGAGAAAATGATCAAGTCCTTGGTGTAAATGATCAAGTCCTTCTGGTAAGTGGGAATTAGACTGTTGACTGAGCTGCCTGGGAGAGCCTCGAAAAGCAGTGCAACTCCTTTGTGCTGTAGTTGCCCATCTCCTTTGGGAGGCTACCACTTCCACAGCATTCTGAAGAATCTTAAATGGAACAACATAAAGAAGACACCACCCATCATCATATCTGATAGCTGATAGTTGCTTCTATAAATGAAAATGCTTTTTTCTTCCCCATGATTTTTTTTTTTTGGAACCGGGGATTGCAGTCAGGGGCACTTAACCACTGAGTCACATCCCCAGTCCTATTTTGTATTTTATTTAGAGACAGGGTCTCACTGAATTGCTTAGGACTTCACTAAGTTGCTGAGGCTGGCTTTGAACTTGAGATCCTTCTGCCTCAGCCTCCCAAGTCGCTGGTATTACAGGCGTACGCCACGGCGCCCGGCTTCTTCTCCATGATTTTTAATGGGAGCATGTATTTTAAAAACTCTTAGTTTTTTCACTTAAGCCAAAAGCCAGAAATCTTTCTTAATTTCTGTCTTTCCCTCATACATTTTATCAATTTAATGAATTAGAGATCTATTAATATTACCTCTGAATGAGACTCAAATTTTCTACTTTCCCTCACACTGTTACTACGATTAGATTATCTAGACAACTGCAGCAGATTATGATTAAATGCTCTCTGTTCTCAAGAATGACATTTATTTATTTATTTATTTATTTATTTATTTGACTCATGTGACTGGAGATTGAACCCAGGGACCCTCTACCACTGAGCTACATCCCCTGCCCTTTTTATTTTTATTTTGATAACAGGGTCTTGCTAAACTGTTGATCCTGTCCTTGAACTTGGTATCCTCCTGTCTCAGCCTTCCCAGTAGCTAAAATTGCAGGCAAGCACCTGGCCAAGGATGACTTTTTAAAAACATAAGTAAGAGCATGTCATTTTGTCACTTAAAACTACCCCACTGGTTTCCCATTGTACTTTGGATACTCCTTCCAAACATTCCTACCTTCTAGACAAAAATATCACATGAGTGTATCCTCACCCTTTAGTTCTTAGTTTCTGTGAGTTTCTTCTAATTTGTGTACATCTTTTATGTCTATTGTTTATTGCCAACAACCAAACAGGTCCAGCTGGCTGGGAGGTTTGAGAAGCAAAGGCTTCAGTAGATGTTGTCAGAAAGGGTAAAAGCAAAGGCCAAGGGAGAAGAGGAGAAAAAAATCAGGATACTAAGTGTTTAATAAGATAAAAAAATGTCCAATACATTCTTTATTCCATATAAAAATGAAAATTTGTATTTTGTGGCATAACTTTTTAGTTTGAATTAAGATATGATTATTATTAAATGCTAGTTTTTAATTCTAAAATAGCACTATTCAATAGAAGTGTAATTTAACACCTTATGTGTTTTTAAGTTTTTCTCATAGCTATATTGCAGTTACGGAAACAAAAGAAAATCATTTTAATTTTCTGTTTTATTTATCCCAATATAACAAGAAAATAAGCATTTCAGTTTAACTGTAGAAATTATTAATGAGATATTTTACATTTTTATAGTAAATCTTCAAAAATCTAGTGCATTGTTTACACATGAAGAACATCTCAATTTCTACTGGTCACAGTTCAGGTGTTCTGTATCCACATGTGACTAGTAGCTAGCCTGTGGGTTAATCCAAATCTAAACGTTATTCAAAGGAGGTTCAATCTATACCACTCCTCCATTGTCCCAGTTGATTTTTATTTGATTTTATGTCAATCTAACCTCAAATTGGTCTTTTAGATTATATACATTAGCTTTCTGTTTTCAAAGACTTATAAATAAATTTATGGGAAAGTAGTTCCTTACTTTTAAGATGACAGAAAACCTGTCATCCCTATCTTAATTATGTTTGAAGATAAATAGGATTGAAAGGGGTTAGTTTGTACTGAAAAGTTGGTGGTACAGTCTGACTTTCTGCTACTTTTAAAATTTGGTTATGGAGATTCCTCAAAAGCCTAGGTATAGATCCACCGTACCACACATCTGTGCCATTCCTCTGTATTTATCCTAAAGAATTAAAGTCATCATACTATAGTGGCGCCTGCATGTCCTTGTTTACAGCAGCACAATTCATAACAGCTAAACTGTGGAATCAGCCTAGGTGTCCGTCAACAGATGAATCATTAGAGAAAATGTGGCATATATGCACAGTGGAGTTTTATTCATCTACAAAGAAAAATGAAATTATGTCATTTGCAGAAAAATGGATGGAACTTGAGACCTTTATGTTAAGCGAAACAAACAAAACTTAGAAGGTCAAGGGTCATATGTTTTCTCTGATACATAGAAGCTAGAGAGGAAAAACAAATGAAAGGTGGGGAGGGTTAGAATCTCAGGGAAATCCAAGGGAGATCAGTAGAGGAAAGAGACCAGGGATTGGAGGGCCAAGAGGGAAGTGCTGGGGAGTGATATTGGCCAGATTTTATTGTTACATTGTGTGCATGTATGAATATGTAACAAAAAATCCCATCATTATGTACAACTATTATGCACCAATAAAAAATATGGAAAGAAAAAAAGATTTAGTTATGAGGTAGTACAACATATACAAGAGTTTTTCAAACTTTGATGGGTTCTGGGCACAGTGACACATGCTTGTAAACCCAGTGACTCTGAGACTGAGGCAGGAGAATCACAGTTACTTATCTTGACTTTGTCTCAAAATAAATATTAGAAAAAGGCTGAGGAGGTGGCTCAGTGGTTAAGTGCCCCTGAGTTCAATCATTAGCACCAAAAAAACATCAGAAACAAAAACAAACAAACAAAAAACCCCCAAAAACTTTGGTGGGCATCAGAATCACCAAAGGAGTTAATGATCCTGCACATTTCTGTGCAGCTCCCTGGAAATTTCGTATCAGTTTGTCTAGGTTGGGGTAACACCTGCATTTCCAGCAAGGTGCCAGGTGCTGCTGCTGCTGGGGGTGGAGGCTATTACTTGCACAGACCATCTGCCCGTAGGCACACATGCCTTTTGGGATGGCTCTGAGCAGCACTGCATTTCATTTCTTCACAAGGTTTGTAGTGCAGACCCTGGAAACCACTCTCTTGTTCTTTATTCATATATTTCTGTGTGTGAGGGGTGGAGGGTTGGTGGGGAAAGTTACCTATCAAGCTCCCCTGTTGCTTGTATTTTTCCACTTAGACTGTGAGGGGTGGGGAAATAGTAAGGTATTTTACTGGACAATGTCTATTTTTTTTTAGATCCAGATGATAGACTTTTGCTGAAGTAATAATAGCTCTGCTGTACCCTCAACCAAAGAGCTAATATTTTCCCTACTGTGATTTTTTTTTTTGTTGGTGGTGGTTTTTTGTTTGTTTGGGGTTTTTTTTGGTGGTGTTGGAAATGGAGTCCACTGGCAAATGCTCTACCACTGACCTATACCTTTGGGACTCCCCCATTGTGATTTTTCTGTTTTTCTGGTCATCATGATATCTACCAAGTTTCAAGTTTAAATTAGCTTTGAAGTTCACGTGGACATATGTACCATTGTTTGTATGCACAGGATAATGCTAATAATATTATGCTGAATTCTTTAAAGCTGGAATTGTGGGAATCAGTGAATATTAGGTAAAATTAATGTCGAACTTCTGAGGGATGAGAAAAATCACTATCAAATTCAATGTACTAACTTTGATAAAGCTAATTTTTAAACATTCTTAAAAAGATCTAATTTAGGGGAAAAATTAAGGGAAATCTTTTAACCTGCTCAATCATTTTTTTTCTTATACAGCTTGATTTTAACTATTTACTTATAATTTTGTAAAGAATGTTTGTTCATGAATATAACTTTAAAAAAAAAAGTCTATTTTTTAGTACTAATTTCTAGAGGTTAATTTAGTAAGTCCATAACAGCCTTTTCCTGCTTTTGACATATTTTTCTATTGCTTTTAGTTTTTTGTTTTTTTGGCAGTACTGGAGATTGAACCCAGAGGCTCTTTATCACTGAGATACATCCCCAGTCCTCTTTATTTTATTTTTACACAGAGTTTCCCTAAGTTGCCCAGGCTGGTATTGAACTTGCGTTCTTCTGCCTCAGCCTCCCCAGTAGTTGGGATTATAGGCATGTGCCACTGTGCCCTGCAGATTATACTATTAACTGAAAACAGTGTTTGAGCTGTATTTAAACTTAATTACATGCTCAAATATTTACCCATGAATAATACTGTGTAACAATTAGTACAGCAAAAAGAAATTTTCCGGCTCCCTACCAAGTACCATTGAGCTCCTACCTGGACAGATAGTCTTTGCCTATTTTACTGTTTGTGCCCATCAGCAGCTTGTTCTTGCTCTTTTTTTCTGTGGTAGGTTACTGGTTGAGTAACGGAAAATGATTTACCTTTTCTACCACTGATGGTCTTTTGGGTTGTTTTCAGTTTGGGGCTATCACAAATAAAACTGTCATGAACATATTTTATGTTTCTTTTGTTGGACCTAAGCTCTCACTAATAGAAATTCTAACAGGCATATTCCAAGAAGTGGAATTACTAGGCCATAAAGGATATGTATGTTTAGTTAATATTCATTTGTTAAGATAAAAACATCCATTTAAGACATGAGTACAAATGTTTCTATTTTGTAAGTTGGTAAGAATATTATATCATAATTCAAAGGGGAAAGATTAAATAATTTAAGAAGGTGATATCAGAGTCAAGTCTAGGAACTCGATAAATTCCACACACTTTTGATCATTTCTTTTCTTTTTTTTAGTTGTAAATGACCACAATATCTTTATTTTATTTTTATTTTTATTTGGTGCTGAGGATCAAACCCAGTGCTTCACACGTGCTAGGCAAGTGGGCTACCACTGAGCTACAACTCAGCCCCATCACTTCTTTTCTGTATGTCAGAATTTACTATATATGCAACTATGTAATTACTTATTCACAAAAATATAGTCCTAAATTATTTGATTTTTAGTTATCATTAGTTTTTGGCTTATCCCCTTCACTGCCCTGCCTTAAGGATTTGGCTCATGCTGTTGTATCTGCCCAGACTCGCCTCTCTGCTGCACCCCACTTCACCTTTAGTAACTCCTAAGCATTCTCCACTGACAAGCAGTTATTTCTTCAAGTTAAAGAATGCATTAAGGCTATACCCTGGTGCTGCGTTTAATACCGAGTTCACGTAAGTAGTTTAGGTAAGCACGCCCACGGCAATCTTGGGTTTTCCTGTATATTAGTGAGCATGATTGTGAAAGCCTATTTTTTATTCAAATAAGGTTGTGAGAACAACATATTTTAGAGAATTTAAGCTCTTGTAAGTTATCTCTTCAGGTCATCTTACAGTAAAATTTTCTCTAAATTAACCAAACACTTCTTTTTTATCCCGTCTTATGCCTCTGAACAAGGAAGTGAGCTTCAAAAAATTCCAACAGGCTGTCATGCATAGTCATTAAGCAGCTTTTATTTGTTAGGGTGTGCCAGCAATAAATATTTTCTCTCTCCAAGACACCTGAATTATAGCCAAGGTGTGAAGCTTAATAATATTGTTGCGGCACAGAACTGACAATGTTTCCATTATTACAATTCTTATTTATTGGAGAGGAAAAGGTTGTTTAGTGAAAAGAATAGATGGGAAGAGATAATGATTGGCTAAGTACTATGGAACTCCCTGACACTGATCGAACTAGGTTAATGTTTAGTGTAGTACTTGGGAATATTACAGTCACTTGTTAGAACTCCATAATGTAATGTAACTTCCAGGTTTGGGGTGGAAATGTAATGATTAATTTTTAATGCAAGGCAAAAATCAGATTTAAGCATTTAAAAATCTGTGTGTTCTTTTCCATATTATTTAAGTGTTTCTTATTTTTGAAGAATGTTTTAAGAGTGAATGTTCAAAGATATTGCTATTACATTAGAAGCGAGGCAATAAGTAATCTTTTAATAACAGTTTTATCAACAATTTATAGCATGTGATGTACTGGCTATATGTAGGTATTTTATTATTCATAATTTCCCTGTGGTTCTCAGTTTCAAAATGAGCCTTACCTTTTGATGATCAGCGAGCGGGCTCTGTTGAGTGTCTAAAAGGTATCTGGACTCTATTAGAATAGGGATATACAACACTGAGAATATTTTGCCATACACTATAACACCTGAGTCATGTGGGTTGCTTTGATAAACCCAAACATTTGTTGAATAAATGAATATATTAATGAAATAGGTCAAAAATTTAAAGTGTGTGCTTTTTTGATTTAGATAATAGAAGGTTGTATTGAGAACAATGTAGAAAATATAGAAATTTTCTTAATACTCCTATAAATATATACTTATATATACATGACATATCAAATAGCTTATATTTTACTGATTTAAATAAATACTGAAGGTTTGTGTAACATTTAAAGTCAGCAGTTCTCTTCCCAGGTATGTACTCCAGATAGGATCTTACACATGAATGGTAAGAGGCATGTAAAACAGTATCCATCAAGGCAACATGGTTTTTAATAGAAGAAATCAACAGATGACCACACCAGTATCCATCAACAACATGACCTGTAAAACACTGCTTTCTATATATGAAATGAAAGATAGTGTAGAAGTACACCTATCCACATGGTCGACTCTCAGAGATATAGCATTAGGTGATAGGAGCAAATTGGAGAAGGATACATTAACTATTACTCCTTTCATATAATTAAATATAATTTAAAAAAAGCTAAAAAATCTGAACACATTTTTGTTTATGTAAATGAAAAGTGTATTAAATTTTTTTTTTTTTTTGCAGTGCTGGGGATTGAACCCAGGTCCCTGTGCTTGTGAGGCAAGCACTCTACCAACTGAGCTATAGTCCCAGCCCTTAAATATTTTTTATGAAGGGCAGAGTAGAAATGGTGATCAGAACTGCAGGTTAATTTTTTTGATGTGTACTTGGCAGGTGGGCATATGATTAAAGAGAGGCACAAATGGGGCTTTCACAGACAGGCAGTGCTCTGTTTCTTCACTTGGTAAATGTCACTTTGACTTTCATTTACTATTAGTCTGTTACCTGTATAAATGTTATACATGTATATATAACACTATATATGTATAAATAATTTCCATTTCAAATATATTTTACAATTTAAAGGAAAAGAAACAATTTCTTAGGAATAGTAATGTGTTCATGGAGTTTTCAGCTAGAGTTAAGGTGATATCAGTATAATAATTGCAATTACTCCAGGCTTATCGAAGAGAAGTATACAATGCCATGGACTATGTAGCAGGTCATGTGATCCAATCCAGAAAGTACAGAAAGATCTTCACCAATAGGGTAAGAACTGAAATGATATGTAAGTGATGAGTGGAAACTAACTTGGAAAAGGAGAAAGGGTGGGGAATATTCCTCATAGGGATACTGATATATGCAAAGATCTTGTGGTACTGGAGGAAGCACTGTGAATATGAAAAAAAAAAAGAAAGGCCAATATTGTTGATGCAAAGAGAGAAAGGAGCTTGGTGAAGAATATTATTTGAGAAGGAGATAAAGGTCAAATATGAATCTTATAGATAGTGTCAAGGCTTTTGCTTTCCCCTAGCAATGATAAGCTATTGAGATGTTTCAAGCAGGGAGATGATGTAAACAGATTTACATTGCAAATATACCTTTTTTTTTTCTTTTTTTGTGGTGCTGGGTATTGAACCCAGGGCCTCATGCATGCTAAATAAGGGCTGAATATACCATTTCTGACTGCTGCTGAGCAACTGAGTGGCTGGAAGCAAAGTTAGTTATTAGTAAACCATTTTAATACTCCAAGTAACAAATCTTGATAGCATGGATGAAGATGCTGGTAGATCAGAATAAGACTGATTTCAGAGAGATTTTGAGGATAAAAATATAAGATGTTTAATATTGAATCGGGCATGCCAAATATGTAAGAGATTCCTCAAGAGTGATTTCTGAGTTTATTACTTGCTACATGGCTGGCTGGCTGTACCCTTCACAGAGAGAGCACAGGAAGAAGATCACAGGTTAAAGGGACTGTGCAGTGTTTATCAGATTTGTGCACATAACATCTGTGCATTTTAGACTTCTGATTGCAGATACTATGGTACAAAAAGTAGATATCTTTCAGAAGTTTGCTTCTATAGTATTTGTACTATGTTTTGAATAGAATTTTTAATAGAGTGTAAGAATATTTTTTCTCCTTCCTTTTTTTCTTCTTTTAAATAATGGGTAGACATATGAATACCAAGGAAGTATTTTTGTCTTTTTTCAATCTCAGTTTCTGATCATCACCCTTTCCTCTCACCATAAAAATCCTTGACTCTGGATCCAACACAGTACAGGATTATTGGTTCTTTGCTACACACCATAGTTCAAATAAGACTCTTTCATAATGAAACCAGTAGTATAATGAAACAAGTAGACTTGTTCCAGGATTAATGGAAATCTTGACATTTCACATAGATGTGAATATTTGCAGGGGTGTTCTGTGTTTTGTTCCCTTTGAAGAGGGAAAGTTGATCTGGGATAAAAGTGTGAGTTTTAAAAAGAGGGCTAGGTTCAGCTGGGCTCGGTGGCGCATGCCTGTAATCCCAGCACTTGGGAGGCTGAGGTAGGAGGATCACAAGTTCAAAGCCAGCCTCAGTAATTTAGTGAGGCCCTAAGCAACTCAGTGAGACCCTTTCTCTAAAAAAAATACAAAATAGGGCTGGGGGTGTGGCTCAGTGGCCAAGTGCCCCTGAGTTCAAAACCTGGTTCCAAAAAAAAAAAAAGGGCTAGGTTCATGGCCCGTCCCTGCTCTCTTCCAATCAGAAGTCCCAAAGCTATCCCCTAATTTAATTTCTGACAATATGATCAATTTATGTACATAGATATCTTCCCATTAACAAAAACCTAAAAAACTCCAGGCTGAATTTATATTTTTAAAGATAAGTTAATTGCATAGCTGAGTTGGTGGGAAAGTAAGGGAGATTTTGAGAGTCCAGGAGCAGCATGAGATCAGAAATGAAGACCACTGAAAATCCATCTCCCTGGAGATACATGGTGGCATTTCATGGCAGATAGTTCAGGATTTAAGAAGCCATTTTTGGTGAACAAAATCTGTTTTGGTAAAAGGCAACAGATTGGACTGGAAAGTCCTCTGCATGAATAGGAGACCTGAAAGGCAACTCTTATTACTCTTACTGTGAATTAAATAGGTAAGTGAGAAAGAGAGAGAGGGAGAAAGAAAGAAGGAGAGGAGATGCTCTTGAAAGAGTGATTTGATTTTGGGTGTATGAGAGTTTCACCTGAAGAAAATTTCTAATCTCGCCCTCTTATAAGCCAAATTCACACATCACTCTCTCTCTCTCCCTTTACATTCTACCAATAAACTAAGTCCTCAGTCTTTTTTCAAAATTTATAGACAGTCTTTCTAAATTGCCCAGGCTGGCCTTGAACTTGTGATCCTCCTGCCTCAGCCTCCCAAGTCATTGAGATTACAGTTATGTGCCACCACTCCTGGCTCACCATTTTAGTTCTACATTGTATTATAGGTCACAGCCAGAACAATAAAAAGAATGGAAAAATAAGTTTCTCGGCACTGAAAGAAAATATATGAATTTTAGTTTGTTTTATAAAGATGAGATTTCCAATTTAGAAAAAGGCTTGGATTTTTAGTAATTTTTTAATATAAAATCAGAATGAAAATTCAAGTGCACTTCTATATATGAATAAGCAGTTAATGTTTTGACCTGAAAATTATTTTAATATAATAACAAAGTAGATTGCAAGGTACCTCAAAATAATAGGGAAAATGCCAAGTTTTTATGTGGAAAATTATAAAATTATATTGAAAAACATTAGAGGACAAATAAGTGGAGAATCATAGTATATTTTCCATAAGAAAACATTTTTAAAATAACACTCTTTCTCAAATTGGTTTATGATTTAATGAAATTCCTATTAAGTCTCACCAAGGCTTTTCATGAAAACGATCTCATTTTAACATTATATGATAGGTTAATGTGATAAGAATTGCTGTTTCACCCTTGAAAAAGTAGTACAAGGAAGGATCTGTTGCCCTATCAGATATCAAGATCTATTTTAAACTGATTATAATCTTTATGTTGTGTTGTTAGTTCAGATATAGAATGATGGAACAGAATGCTCAGTTCATGAACAACCCATACGCTCATTGTCTGAGCCTACGTTGCAGATAAGTGGGGAAAGAGTTGTCTCCAGATAAAAGTTGTTAGGAAAGTTGGCAATTTAGGAAATTGGTAATATAGGAAAGATAAACCTGGACCCTACATCAGCTTAACATAGAATTCTTATTATTTAGTTAATTTATTTTGATGGTGCCTGGGATGGATCTCAGGTCCTTGCACAAGCTAGGCCAGTGCTCTACCACTGAGCTACACCCTCAATTCCATAGAAAATTCAATTCCACTTAGAGAAATAAATTAAATTTGAAAGTATACTTAAGAGAATATCTTTCTCAGCTCTTTCCATCAAAGGATGACGTTTAAAAGGAAGCATAACCACAAAGTTATAGATCGATGCTTTTCACTTCATTCAAAATAAGAACTTTGTTCATGGAGGGAAACCATAGAAAGAATGAAATGTCAGTTCAAAACTGGGAGGAAATACATGCACTGCCTATAACCAACAAACTTAGAATTTAGAATGTATAAAAAGTTGGTGTGAGTCAACAAGAAAAGTGGCAAACAACCAATAGAAAAGTAGGAATAAGTCATGAACAAGTGCTTCATGGAAGAGAAATCAAAATAGACACAAAAAAATTGTAAATGTTCATGTACTAATCTGTAATATGGAGAAGGTAAATTTAAGCTATAATAAATATTATGTCATACATGTTTAAAGGAATTAAACATATGGCAATGTATTAGGATTCTTCAGAGGAATAGAATCAATAGAACTATAGTATATATAATAATCAGAGGGTATGTGTTAGATTAGCTTACATGACTGAGGCTGGATAGTGGTTGTCTGTGGGCTGGAGTGTCAGGGAAAGCAGTGTGCAATTCTCAGAACAAGAAGAACCAGTGATGCTGCCCATCTAAAACTGAAGGTCTGGAAACCCCCTAAGGAGTCCCTGGTGCACATCCGCATTAAAGGACTGAAGAATCTGAAGTATGATTTCTATGGGCAAAGACAGCAGCCAAAACTGCACCCTCTTAAGAACAGTCCAACACACAGGTGCGAGGGCTTCTGCCTCCTTTCCTTCTCTGTTCCAACCCAGCCTACTCATGGTGCCACCCACATTCAGAGAGGTACTGATCACCATTTCACTGGTCTACTTGCTAATTATCTCTGGATACAACCTCACAAGACACACCTAGAAGTGTGCTTTACCAGTTTTCTAGGTGTCTCTCAATCAGGTCAAGTTGACAACAAAGATTAACCATCACAGACAATATCAGAAATAAGTGATTAACAGGCGTTGGCATATGTCATGGATGGAAATGTATCTTTGTACAGTCACTTCAGAAAGCAATATGTAATTTATTGTAAAGTTAAATAGTAGCACTGAGAGACAGCAGTTCCATTGCTAAGTATACCTCAGAGTAGGGGTGCTTCTCAAACTATCCAGGACAAAGGAACAATTTTTTTTTTTAATTTCAAATCTTTATATATAGTTAGAGAAAGTGAAGTATTACAAAATGAAATGTCACAAAACATTTATAGAAAAAATAAAAGCAAATACACATAAATGAAAACTCAGTTTTAATCATATGATTACATTTTAATAAGTATAATCAGAAGTAACAACACTGAGAATAAGAAAATAAAACCTCTATAGGTAGTTCATTGAAAGCATGATCATAAGCAGTTAATGAAAGAATTATTACACTTGCCACTTTTTGTCATTCTATAGTTACTTCTAATAAAATATGATGACTGAATTAACAAATCTACATATTATATACTTGAATGTTATGGTTCAGATTGTGAGTTGTCCCCCAAAACTCACATGTGAGACAATTCAGGAAGGTTCAGAGGAGAAATCATTGGATTGTAAGAGTCTTAACCCAATTAGTGAACTAATCCCTGATGGGATTAATTGAAGTGGAAGGGTGTGGTTGGATGAGATTGGAGTTGGGGTGTAGCTTTGGGTATATATTTTGTATCTGGAGAGTGGAGACTCTTTCTCTCTGCTTCCTGATGATGCAAGCTGCTTTCCTCTGACACGCTCTTCCGCCATGATGTTCTGCCTCACCTCAAGACCCAAGGAATGGAGCTGGCCTTCTAGGGACCAAGACCTCTGAAATCTTGAGCCCTCAAATAAACCTTTCCTCCTTTACAGCTGTGCTGGTCAGGTCACATAGGCACAGCAGCGAAAGAGCTGACTAAAACACTGAAGAAATGTTTATTTAATTATAGTATATAGCAATACCTAGCCAAGGAGCCTTGAACTCCTCTTTCGTAGTTATTCATAAAATACATAATAGGTTATTGGGAACTATATTCCCCCCACTGTGCTGTACAACAGTAGAACTTATTCTTTCTACCTAACTAACTGCCTTTGGTATCCATTACCCACCCTCTCTCAGTCCCCCAGTTCCCCACCTTCCCATCCTCTAAGCATCAGTATCCTATGTACAAGTCAACTGTTTTTATCGTCCACATTTGAGACACAAGGTGCAGTGTTTGCCTTTCTGAGTCTGACTTATTTTATATAACATAATATCCTCCAGTTTCATCTATTCTGCAGCAAATGATAAGATATCATTCTTTTTATGACTGCAAAATATTTAATTGTGCACATATACCATATTTTCTTTATTCATCTATTGATGGATACCTGGATTGATTTCATGTCTTAGTTATTGTGACTAGTGTTACAATAAACATGAGCATTCAGGTATCTCTTTGGGATATTGATGTCACTTCCTTCAGATACATACCCACAAGTGTATAAATCCAAAGATAGCTGAGTCATATGGCGGAACTATTTTATGGTTATATTGTAAATATATTCCTAAAACCTTCAAAGACAAGAGGTCATTTTTTTATGCTGAGGTTCAGTGGAAAGGTTTGATTATGACAACTTAAAAATATGTTTTTTAAGGTGTCCTGGGATCAAGTGACATAATAAAATGTCCACATTCAGTGAAGCACTGGAGCCATTGTAGAAGTACTCAAATGTTGGTGACTGTAATCATGACAAAGAGAAGGAGTGCTGAGCCTCAGTTCCTATTACTTTTTTTGCTGCTTGATCTGAATAAGTGTGTGCTTTCCAAACTGATATATGTAAATGCAAATTCACAAGCAATGGTGTGGGGGGTCTTTGGGTGATTATTAAGCTGTGAGGACACCACCATCATGCATGGGATTAGCTCCTTTATAACAGAGACCTGAGAGCTAGCTGGTACCTTGCAGCATTTAAGGACACCAGAAAAGGCACCATTGTGAACTTAGAGCTGTCTGTCACTGGGCACCAGATTTGCCAGTGCTTTGATCTTGGCCTTCCTAACCTCCAGAACTGTGGGACATAAATTTACCTTTTCTTTTGTGCCCCAGTTTATTATGATATTTTGTGATAGCAGTCCAAACAGACTAAGACACTGACTTCACAATTTTAAACAAATCACTTGACTGTCTTGTGTTAGTCAGCTTTCTGTCACTATGACAAACTACCCGATGAAATCACCTTAAAAGAGGAAAGATTTGATTTTGCTCAATTTCAGAGGTTTCAGATCATGGACAGTTTGTTCCATTGTTTCTGGACCTGTGGTGAGGCAGAACATTATGACAGGGAGCATTTTCTAGAGCACAGCTCCTCACCTAATAGCAGCTAGGAAGCAATGAGGGTTTGGGGAACAAAAGAGAGAGGGGTAGGGGCTGGGGACACGATACAGCCTTCAAGGGCTCCCCCTAAGGGCTTACTCCCAACTAGGCCACAGCTCCTAAGTTTCGATCACCTCCAGTAATCCATTAGATTATGAATCTATCAATGGATTAATCCACCTCTGAACTCTACTGCCTTGAGGACAACGCCTTCAATATATGAGCTTTTAGGGACATTTTGGACCCAAACCATAACAGGCATAAGTAACAGTAGCATTAATAACTTCTGAATTATGGCAGTAATTCTATAAGAAAATATATATTGAAACCATATTAAGAAAATTGATTATCTTAGTTTCACTCTAATGAAGAGTTCTATGAATCATTGTATTTACAGGTTTGCATTTGAGGTTTAAGAACATGCGGTGTACATGTCTCATCTGATTTTTTTCACCTGTGTAACATAAAAAATGTCAATCTTTCCTTGTAGTTGTAATAAAAAATCAAATAAATTAGCATTCATTTTATATTTGTCATTTAACAAAATATTATCTTTAAAAAGCACACTTCACTCCACTCCCCCTAAAAGAAACTAAGGATGCATGAATAGGGCGACTTGCCATACTGGATATTAATTGATTTCTTAACTCTACTAATGCTCCACGATACTGGTTAAGAAACAGAACAGAGAAATGGAAAAATATGAAAGCTCTGAAACAGATATTAATGTTATGAATTCATACTGATTCTGTGACTTAAATATGAATATGTGATTATAATGTCAATTATAATATACCTAGGGAGAAACGGTTCAACAAATGCTGTTGAATACTCTTTGGAATATTCATTTGGAGTAAATGTGAGTAAAATAAAAAGGAAGTTAAAAATAAAAACCCAAAAGGAAAGCTATCTGAGTTTGGATAAGGAAAACATTCTAAATATAAAATCAATGCCAATTTTATAAGAAGTAATAATAGATTTTGAGAGAAAATATTTTAAAACCTGTATGGGAATATATCACAAGCATCCACATCAAAAACAAGCTATAGTCATTACTTTTATGTGTATTTTAGACATAGCTTTAAATCCCTAACGCAGTAAAGACCTCATATATTAAGAAGAAATTATCTCACTAAAAATGACAAAGAAAGTCAAATAGCATAATTTGAAAAACACTCAGCTTTCTTGGTGTATTAGTTTGAATAAAGATTATGCTGCTGAAATTAAAGGTTCAAAAGAGTTGTTTAAATAAAAGAATTTATTTCTTCTCACTTAAACCCGAGTCTCTAGTCTCAATTGGATGATATTTTGTTTCACATGGTTTTTCAAGGACCCAGATTCTTTCTATCATTTTTTCTTTGCCATTTCTTAGTAAAGCAGTTAGCCTTCTGTATAGGACCAGACAGTAAATGCTGAAGAATTGAGGGTTCATATGGTTTCTGTTGCAGCTATTCAACTTTTCAATTATAAAATGAAAGTAGCTTTGAACAAATAGGTAGAGTTATGTTCCAATAAAACTTTTTTAAAATTTATTTTTAATTGACAAGTTAAAAACTGTATGTCTTTATGGTGTATAACATGATATTTTGATATATGTCTACATAAAATTGATGACTAAATCAAGTTACTTAATATAAACATTATTTTTTATTGTTAGTAGTGGCTAAAATCTAAGTTATTTAATATGTGCCTTGTCTGTTATTATTACTTTTATTATAATAATTATTATTAGTGGTACTTAAAATATATCATATTGATTGTAGTCACCATGATATATTACAGACCTATTGAACTTGTACCTCTTGTCTACCTTAAATTTTACATCCTTTGAGTAACATCTCTCCAGTTCTTCGAACCCCAGTCTCTGGTAAACATCATTTTCTCTCTGTTTCTGCAAGTTTGACTTTTTTAGATAACACATAGAAGTGATATTATGTGGCATTTGTCTTTCTGTGACTGGCTTATTTCATTTAATATAATATCCCTTAGGTTCATCTGTATTGTTCCAAATCACAGGATTTCCTTCTTTTTTAAGACTGAGTACTATTTCATTGTGTATGTGCAACACATATTCTTTATCCATTCATCCATTCATCTGTTGGCGGACACTTAGGTTGATTGCATACTTTAACTTTATATATAATTCTGCAGTGAGCATGGAAGTGCCCTTTTCTTCTCATTGTAATGATTTCAGATCCTTTGAATACATACCCAGAAGTGGGATTGTTGGCTCATATGATAGTTCTATTCTTTACTTTTGAGGAATTGCCACACTGTTTTCCATAGTGGCTGTTCTAATTTCCATTCCCACCAACAGTACACAGGTTTCTCTTTTCTCTATGTCCTGGTCAATACTTCCCTTTCTTCTTTCTGATAATAGCCACTCTAACAGGTGTTAGGAGATATCTTACTGTGGTTTTAATTTGTATATCCTAGATGATTAGTCATGTTGAACATTTCTTTTTCCATATATCTGTTAACCATTTGTATGTCTTCTTTTGAGAAATGTTTATTTAGATCTTTTGTCCATTTTTAATTCAAGTTATTTGTTTTCTTATGATTGAGATGTTTGTGTTTCTTATATATTTTGTACATTATTAGTTCTCAGATGATGGTTTGCAAAGGCTTTCTTCCATTCTTTATGCTTTCTCTTCACTGGGCTAATTGTTTCCTTTACTATACAGAACATTTTAGTTTGCTGAAATCCCATTTGCCCATTTTTGTTTTTGTTGCCTATGCTTTTGGGGTCACTTCTCCCCTCCACAAAAAAATAAAAAAGTCATTAACCAGAAACAATGCCATGGAGCTTTTTCATTTCTGACAATAGTTTCAAAGTTTCTGGACTTATGTTTAAGTGTTTATCTCATGTTGAGTTAATTTTGCATACAGTGTGAGAAAAGGGTCTAATTTTATTCCTCTGCATGTGAATAATCAATTTTCCCTGGACCACTTATTGAAGAGACTTTCCTTTTCTTATCATGTCTTCTTGGAATCTTTATAAAAATCAGTTGAGCATAAACATATGCATTTATTTCTGAGTTCTCTAGCTTATTTTTTAGTCCAGATTTCTATATATATTTTTTTTTTTTGCAGGTTTCTTTCTGGTGTGAATACTACAGTTTTGTATCAATATTTGAAATCAGATAGTATGGTGCGTCAGCTCTGTCCTTTTTTCAATCAAACTTTATTTCCAAAAGCAGGCAGCTCTGTAAGTGCGTGACTTTGGCCATAGGGCATTGTTTGAAGCTTGTTCCCAGGCACATCTGAATTACAGCTTTCAGGAAGGACAGAGTACAGAGGATTATATACACAATGTCTGAAGACCCAGGCACATAAGTAGCCAACATCATTTCTGGTCACCAATACACTGCTGGAAGCTTAAATGCATGTCTTTAGTCAGTCAAGGGGGTTGGCTAGAAGACTCAGTCTCCAGTTCCAAGGTGCTCACTTACCAACCCCTTGTTGTAGAGGGAGGGGAAACATGTTAAGTAACTAGTGGTTGTTTCTACCAAACTATAAAATCAGTTCAAAATAGCTTTATTATTTTATATTAAGTGATATAAATAAATATTACCAAGGAGTAAAATTTATAATATACAGTTTTGGGACTATTCCATTACCAGTGCCTTTAACAGTAACTTCGAGAATCAAAAATAATCATTGTAATATTAATATGTACTCAACATCATGGTAAGCAATTTATACATTTTATTTCCTTTAACCCTAACATGATCCCAAGAGTTGGATACAATTATTGTCACTACTTTCCAAAGAAGTATCTCGGTTTTAAAGAGTTTAAAGACCTAAGTATGCATTTAGTAAATGTTTGAGCCAGCATTCCAATCCAGGTACTCCTGTCTAAAAGCCTCTACTCCTTACTAGTGGAGGATGACAATAAGAACACCATTGTGGGGATTTGTTTGCTCTTTGCTTTTTTATTTTGCAGTGAAGGGTTCTTGAAGCTGCATCCTATTATCATTCGCTTGGGTTCTTGAGCTCATAGTCCAGTTTATATTAAGCCTTCAATATTTATGTTCAGAATGAATTAGTGAGGAAATGAGTGATTACATAAATCTAATTTTAAGAGATTAACTAGTTGCTGAAGATCACCCAGCAGAATAGCCATGATGTCAGCCCTTCTCAGCATCGGCTTTGTTTCCTACACCTTGCAGTTCTAATATCTGCACTCAGATTCCTTTCAGGACTGTAGTGTCATGTCAGAATGTCAGGGTTGTTCCTCATTGGAAGCAGAGTGACAATGAGTTGGTCTTTATGGATTAGGTCCTTAGTTTGCCTCCCTGGTGGGCAAGTTACTCCGTATCTCTGATCTGATTTTTTTTTGTTTTGCTTTGTATTACAAGAAAGTTAGTATGCATCAATGTATTAAATAGGGCTGGTATTATGAACTGAATATTTGTGCCTCTCTCAAATGTTTATGTGGAAGCTCTAATCCCCAATGTGATGTTGTTCGGAGGTGGCCTTAAGGAGGAATTTAGAGTTATATTAGGTGATAAGGGTAGATCCTAATGAGGGATATGGCCTTAAAAGAGGAGGAAGATCTCTCTCTCTCTCTCTCTCTCTCTCTCTCTCTCTCTCTCTCTGATAGAGAGAGAGAGGATATAGTAAGAATACAGGTTTCTGCAGACTGGAAAGAGAGCCCTCACCAGATTGATATTAGACTTCTAGCCTCCAAAATCAAAATAAAGAAATTAATGTTTAAGCCACCCAGTCAATTGGTGTTTTGTTATAGTGGCAAAAAATAATTAAGATAGGTGGTTAAATAAGTGTAAAATATTTTCGTACTTTTCCTAATACATCATAAGGACTGCATACATGTGGTTCTTATTACACTTAGCATCAAATGGAATGACTGGCATGTGGCTTCATAACTACCAGTAGAAGGCCCACAGTACACATGGTACTGTCCCTCTGTAAGGCCACTCGTTACTGTCCTGCCTCCTCTCCAGCTGCTTGCACTATCTCTGTCCACTCCCCTTGTCCTTCCTGAACTTTCCAGATATCACAGAAGATATTGTTGTGATAGTATTGTAATTGCCTGTGAGCTCTCCAGAGGTCCTCTTCTCCCCAGTCATTCACTGAGGTCTCTTTTTAAATGTCATAGTCTTAGGGAGGTCTTCTCTAAACAACCTATGAAACTAGCCTTGATCATGCTGTTGCCCCATATTGCTTCATTTCTCTTCATTTCACTTAGCAGTCACTGGCATTTAAATATGTAAGTTTAATTATTTTTGCTCTCAAGAATGAGGTCCATGAACCAGGCATGGTGGCACAAGCCTGTAATCCCAGTGGCTTGGGAGGCTGAGGCAGGAAGATCCAGGGATCAAAGCCCGTCTCAGCAATTTAGTGAGGCTTTAAATAACTTCTGACCCTGTCTCAAAATGAAATATAAAATTGAACATAACTTTCCTATGTTCACATATGAATACATGACCAATGAAACTTCACATCATGTACAACTGCAAGAATGGGATCCTAATTAGAATAAGTTATACTCCATGTATGTATAATATATCAAAATACATTTTACTGTCATGTATATCTAAAAAACAAATTTAAAAAGTGGGGAGGGCCTGGGGATGTGACTCAGTGGTTGAGAGCCCCTGGGTTCAATCCCTGATACCAAAAAAAAAAAAAAAAAAAAATGAGGTCCCTGAGGGCAAGGATGATCTTCAGTGTACCTGGTATATAACATTATCAAACCTATATTTCAACTGACTGAATGAAAGGAATTGTATCAGAACATGCTGCTGGTAAGAATCAAATTGCTTAAAAACATTTGTATGTGCGCACCGCACTATAAATGTTACCATTCGGAGGGAATGGTGGCCTTTCATACATGAATAATGAGATACAGATCTTGCATCCCTCCTTCCCTGTTGTTCCCACTCCCATGTCTTTTTTGTAAAGAACATGTTCCTTAAATGTATAAATCCCACCAAGAAACAAACAATAACTCATCTTCCATGTTAAAGTGCATCGGCCCTCAAAGTGATAAACACTGGCTGGGGACTGACTTCTTAAGAAATGAATACCAAATTACCATAATATTTTTTATGGTATATTTTTATATTTTATATGCTTCTCACAAAGTTGACAAGGCTGGCTTCAAAGCCCCAATTCTCCTGCCTCAGCCTCCTAAGCTGCTAGGATTATAGGCGTGCCATTGCTCCTAGAACCATATTATTTTCAGAACTTAAAATATAGTATCAAAAGGTAAACTTTATAAAGTTTTTTTTTAAAATTTTGACTTTTTTAATCACATTGCTTTTGGAAAGATAAGTGACTAATAAATTAATATTATTAATAATTGAATTAAAATTTGATTTTTTTAAAACTACATTGCTTTTAGACAGATAAGAAGTAGCTAATAATTAAAACTGTACTATCATTAGTTACACACATATCCAACAAAGACAATGAATATGCAGAGTAACGTACAGGTAATCTGTATTCCAGAGAATAATTAAATCAGCTACTACAACCTATTTTTTTCTGCTACTCAAGAATATGGAAAATTATGGTTTTCTAGATAATTCAACCTGAAGTAAAGCAAAAGAACTTTAAAAAGATCTGTGTTAGTGGCCAGATTAATGTGTCTGTTGACCGTGCAATAAAACTCAATATACAGAAAAAAAAAATCTCTTTTGTTAACATTTATCCTGAGGAGTTATTTCAGTTTATTTTGCAGATACATCCATGTATTGAAGTAGTGAAATAGTTCTAAAATAACTCATATAAGTAATAATTGACTCTGCAATTTCCAATAGGATGTTAAAAGCATTTTTTAAATATAATGATGTACTGCAAACAGTTTATTCTATAAGTTATTTTGTTCCTTTTAAAATACTAATAGTTGCAAAGTTTGCATATAATTTATATGAAGACCAATTTGATCTCATCTCTCAAAAAGCACAAACTCAAAAAACAAATCAAGCCAACAAAGCAAAAATGTATTAATTGAATAAGATAATAATTCTGTGGAACTAGGTATCAAAATTGGGTTGCAGCAAGTTGTATAAACTTTACCATCTTATAATTACTTAGTCATTATGGAAGCTATAAAACACACTGCTGATTTAAGCATAGCGGGGGACTTCTTTGTTCAGAAATACCCCAAATTTTATTAACCCGTCCAGGGCCTTGTGTACCTAGAAGGTTCATTTTCTGCACATCTGACATCTTATTGTCTATATAAAATCATAATGGAATCATTTAAAATTTAACATATTTATAATATTACTGAAGAAGTAAACAAAAAAAAAAGGATTAATCCTAAATACATTGAGTACCTACCATGAACAGAAAAATAAAAATATTTGAGGGTGGTAATAGGCCACAGATACAACACAGTTCAGGAAGATAATTATGAGAATATGGCAAGCATTTGCTGAATTGGATACTTGAGATAATGCCTTATAAAATCCCTTTTCTATTTCCCTGAAAGCACAATCCTCTGAAAAATGTGGGTCTTTTTGTGTTTTGTTGGGTCATTTATTTTTCATTTCAAGTTTATATTTAGTGTTGTATCATGCCTAGACCAGATTTAAAAGAAGATATTTCTTTTATTTTTAGATAGAAGGAATTGATTCAGAAATATTTCCTTAGAAAGTATATGAATAATATTTCTTTCCAGGATGATATCAAATATATTTCTAGTCTTCAGAAAATGATAAAATTGAACTCTACATAAAAGTCACATTGAATAAATGATATTTTAATTAGCTAATTTATTTAAAAACTTATCCAAGTCCTTAATATACCCAGAATAGGTCCATTGACTAATTAATTCAGTAGTTTACCAATCAACTTAATATTCAGAGCATATTCTAAGACTCTATTATAGCCACGGATGGATCTGCAGGCCTGTCATAAAAAGAACCCGTGTATGTCAGTTTTCATGATGAAAAATGATAACTCTTATATGCCATTAATCTAAAAGAAAGAGAGAAGGCAAGGATGTGTATTAATGCCCAGCACCTTGTACCTTATTTGGCAAAATGAGGTAGTGCTGTGTCTATTCAGGTAGCTAATAGGGTTCTTGTCATGGCCTGGAGAAGGGAGGTTGGTGCCCATTATGGGTCACATGCTGTAGGCCTATCCCTCTCTACAGTTCTGAGGCAAATCATTTAAGCACTATTATTCAAATGAAGAAACTGAAGTGGGCCAGAATGAGACAGGAAGTAGCAGAACCAGAAATAAAACCTGACTCTATGTAACCCTAACACCATGCCCCTGGATTATACTATGAATTATCTGAAGAGTGAGATAGTCACTTCCATGGGGCTTAATATATTGCATTGATCCTCTGTGTACTATAGAGAAAACCTCTGAAAAGGCAAATGAGCCATAGGTAAGGTATCATTATTCATTGGTTGGAATTTTGAATAAAATAGAAACTGGCTATTGCTGAGGAATTATAAAAAAGAGGTCATAATAGATGAAGCATACAAAATGAAAGGGATGGTTATAGTTTAAAATGCACACACATGCATAAATAGAAATGTGCATGCATATATATACTTATAAATCTCTCTATGTGTGTGTGTGAAACTGTATATATTGCATATATATACAAATATGTGTGCATATATGCACATGGCATACACACCTGTATTTATATATATGTGTGTGTATATACATATATGTATAAATTATAAAATGTATATATGTAAATATACACATACATCTAAAATACACACACACACACACACATATATCTAGGAGTGAGATGGTAGACTTTTGCAGTGGAGGACATATTAGAGATAAATGTTAATGTTGAGGAAAATGAGCTATTAAATTATGTTTTAAGAATAATCTGCTCACTGGTAGGTGATAGTGATTAGACATATAAATTCAGCAGCTCATAGGCTGGATGTGGTGTCCCAAGTCTGTAATCCCAGTGATTTGGGAGGCTGAGACAAGAGAATCTCAAATTCAAGGCCAGTCCCAGCAATTTAGCAAGGCCCTGTTTCAAAACAAAAAATAAAAAAGACTGGGGTGGAGCTCAGTGGTAAAGTGCCACTGGGTTCCATCCCCAGTACAAAAAAGAAAAAGGGGAAAAAATTCAGCTGCTCCTATTGTACATACATCAAGCTAATATGCCTATAAGATGAATACAAACAACAGATCTTGGATTAAGGATGCCAGGAAATCACAGAACTCTGTAGAGGCAGGGAGAGAGGAGACAGCTGTTTGTTTATAGTTAAGGATCTAAGCTTTAGTTATCATGGAGGGATAGTAGTTAAAATGAGAAAAACTCTGAGAGCAAAAAGATACTCAAACTGATTTTTAAAAGGCTTTATTTTCCTGAAAGAAGCAGAGGTGGAATTTTTATGATTTCCATTCACACAAACAAAGAAAAATGTGTGCTGACTTTGATCATTCTTAAAAAAAAAAAAAAAAATTACAATGTAAAAATGTCCCCACTGTATTGCAAACTTTGGGGAGATGGGAACTGTGCCTTCTTAATTTCTTTGCTTCCTAAGTGCCTGGTGCACGAGGTGCATTTATTGAATTGAACTGACACCCTCCTGGGAAGAAGCAATAATCTCCACTTACAGGTTGGCACTGGGGGACAGAGTTCATGTTGCCTCACCGCTGTAACTAGGTCAAAGTTAGAAACATGGCTTCCATCGCGTAAGGGCTTCCTAAATAGAAAGTGAAAACTAAAGAGAATAATAGTAATCTGTTTTGCTCTACATTTTCCTAATGACTTTTAGATTTTTTAAATACTGTTTAGTGGATATAATATTAAGGAAATGTATTGGTTACCTTTAAGTATGTATATTTTAAGGGATAATAGTCTTCATCTCAAATAATAAAAATTATGAAATAAACATTCAAGATAAACATCATAAAATCTTAAGTATTATAAATGTTTTTCCATTTACTTTTTCTTCACCTATAGTGACTGCATTCATTCTGCATTTATTGAACAAATGCTTCTCTGTCATCTATCTCACCCTTCTAGGCAAGATGAGATTATACAGAGAGATGTGATTCCTGTGCTCTCATAAACTCAGAAACTTCCTGCCAGCTAGGTAAATAACATATATAAAATTGAATGCAGACTAAATAGTAATTCCAAGCATGTCTCAGTATGGTATGTGACTACTTCTGTAGTCATAAAATACAAGTTCTTAGAAGAGTCACTGCAACTTGTCAAGAATATGTGTTGGATTTTAAACTTATACTTGGATTTTTCTTACAGTGTAGAAAAAACACTTTGATTTCTCTGTGCTCAACAAATAAACTACATAAAACATAATTAGGAAAGCAGTAGAAATATGAAAAAAAATGACTGTGATTTGCTGAATGGTAGGATTTTGGAAAATAAAAGATTTATTCTAGTCTTGACTTTATATTGCTGTTTGTATTGTTGTATTAATAAATAACCTGTGTACTTTGGCTTCGTATTAGCATAAAAGGACTAGACTTTGCTACATTTTTGTGTGAAATCCAGAAATTAATACACACACACGTGTGTGTGTGTATATCTCTAAGTATGTGCTCATTTGGAAACATTTGTTCACTTAATCAGACGTACCTTTGTCTATACCTCCTGTGGTTGGGGTGACTGGGACACGGATGATTCCATAGTAGCATGGACATGCACCTGTTTTTACAGCGGTAACCCTTTAGAAAAGCTCACATTTCTAGGCTGCACACTGGGTCTCAAACAGTTGTCAAATACTGTAGGTTGTTTTATAAGCAATTCATACACCAACATCATTTTTCCTTAGTCACACTTTGTAGCTTTTGCAATGATCATGGCTTTCCATGAGGATTTGCTCAGTTGCAAGGCCTCATGGATACTAATGAACATGCTACATGATGATCCTGTGTACAGAAATTTAAATCAATATAGAACTTCAGAAGGGGAAAAAAATTCCTATTTAAGTACCATGTACACTAGAGTTCCTGAATATGACTAGTAACTGATCGGTTTGATAGAGTTAACATAGTTCCCAACAGGCCTAATTGATGCCAATGGTAGCTGTCCCTGCCTTGAGAACATGGACATGACTTTCAGTTCTATTTCAGGCCTATTTACGTGGGGACACTGTGGTGATAGAAAATACGTATTTCTTTTAATTCACTTTACCATTATTAAATGCAAACCTTGTTAAAGGAGGCTTAGAAAAAAATAAACATGAAAGCCAACATTAACCTCCCAAACCAACTGAAGGCACTCAAAAGACAATAAGGGTAAAATTTCATTATACATACTTCAAGTGGGATTTTACAAAAACCCATAGCCTTTCCAACTGAAATGATGAATGCTGTTCTGATTCTAATTGACAAGTGTTATATATAAAGGAGTTCTTGCCTTCATTCTTATCAAAACTGTGGGGATTTCCAATGATAGGACAATATTATGTGGGTGGAAACTTCTCAGAAGAATAGAGAACTTATCAGTATTTACTTAGACTCTATTACATTCAGAGCCATAAAAGCAACTACACTCATAGATTTATAGCCAGTCAAGGATATTGCCTCTTCCCCAAAGAGGCTAGATATTAAAGGAGTGGAGTGAATGAGCTCAAATCATGAAGTGGTTTCAATATCGGAACAGTTTCCCCCTTCATATTTCAACTTGTAGCCAATATGTTATGAAGAATTACTGGCTAGCTAACTTAGGGGGTTTGGAAGCAGATAATACTTTACCATTTTTTTCTCACAAATTTTATTTTTCTTCCTCAATTAGCACTTTGTAATAATAATAATACCTATCTTTTAATGCATTCTGGCTATAGGTTAATGATTACCACACTTGTGTGGATAAATGTCTTTATGATCTCAACTTTGCGGATAGGTAAAGAAACAGACACTCAGAGTGGTTGAGAATCTTGCCCAACATCACACAGCATTCTGATTCTAAAGTGGATCTCTCCTGTTTTCCTGTGTCTGTTCTAACAAATGACCACAAACTAAGTGTCTTGAAATCACATACTTTTATTCTATTTTATCATTTTTTAAAAATTATCTAGCCTTGGAGGTCAGACATCTGAAGGGTCTTCTTGGGCCAAGATCAGGATATGAGCAGAGTTGTGTCCTCTGGAGTCAGAACCCTCTTCCATTCTCCACAGGGTTCCTCTATTCCTTGGCCCCTTACATCTTCTGGGACAACAAATTCCATCCTTCTGGACTCATTTGTGGTCCTCTCATCTCCTAGTCTACCTCTCTTCCATGTTTTAAGGATCCTTGTGATTATATGGGGCACACCCAGGCAATCTAGGATAATCTATCTATTTTAGGATCTTTAATCCCATCCACAAAGTCACTTTTGACTATAAGATAATTTATTCACAGCTGCCAGGCATTAGGACATCTCTGGGAGGCTACTGTTCTGCCTATCCAGAAATAGACCTGGGTGAGTATGGTGCAGTTGGATGTACATTTTAATGTTAATATCTGTATAATAAATTTGTGGACCAAAAATCACTGAAATCAATGATTACTAAAATGATTATAGTGCCAGGCGCGGTGGCGCACGCCTGTAATCCAAGTGACTTGGAGGCTGAGTCAGGAAGGATCGCGAGTTCAAAGCCAACCTCAGCAACTTTGCGAGGACCTGAGCAACTCAGTGAGACCCTGTCTCTAAATAAAATACAAAATAGGGCTGGGGATGTGGCTCAGTGGCCGAGTGTCCCTGAGTTCAATCCCTGGTTCCAAAAAAATAAATAAATAAAAAATAAATAAAATGATTATAGTAAGATAAAATTATAGAAGTAGCTTCAAATCTGGAAACGTTCTAGCCCCACCACTTTGCTGTAAGGCTTTAGATGAAACTCTTGGTACAGTTTCTTTAGAGTATAGACCAAACGTTATTCCTCAATACAAATGCTACCATATTTAAACACTTATCTGGTATGTGTTAAAAAAAAAAAAAAAACGGGTATGATGTTACCCTCTTTTTCAGAAAATAGCAAAGTTAGAGAAAATAAACAAAACAGTATACAGTCGTTGTAAATAATGTCTTACAATTAAACTTGCAAAATTGTTCATTTTATAAATATGTGAAACAATTTGTAGCTTTTATTTTTGTTTAATGACTGATATTTGCAGCTCCATATTCTTTTTCTTTTTCTCTCTCTGCTATTCAGTGTCTGCCTTGCTCATTCCCCTGCTATACTATTTCTTAAATTTAATTACAACTAGTTATTTTTATCAAAAATGCATCCTGTCAGCCTTTAAAAATCATTTTTAAAAATAAATCACAATCTTACTTTATGGAGTTATGAAATAAAGCACCGTCTCTCTTATCCTTCACTGACTCCGATCTCATTCTTAGAGGCAAACTCTCAAATATTTCCCTGGAATATTACTCTACGATTCTTTTTTTTATTATTATTATTTATTTCTTTATTTAATTATTTTGTACTGGGGATTGAGCCAAGGGACTGTTTAACACTGAATTATATCCCCAGCCCTTTTTATTTTTTATTTTAAAAGAGGGCCTCACAAAATTGCTGAGGCTGGTCTTGAACTTGAGATCCTCCTGCTTCAGCCTCCTGATTCACTGGGATTGCAGGCATGCACCACCATTCCAGGCTGTGGGATCATTGACTCTGGGTGTGAAAGTTGACGATGTGTCCCACTTTTGTATTCCATCTTTCCCTGCCTTTTCTTTCAACATTTGACGTTGTATTTTTATTTTTGTTCTTCTGTTGATTACTTTTACAACTTGGTAGAGTTGAAAGTTCTTTTCTTTTAATCAACAGGATAGGGGTCTGTATTCTTCACCAAGTAGTATTTTTTCTTTTTTTTTTTTTTTCTCTTTCTTCTGTAGCATGTTTTGTTTGGTCCGCTAAAAGCTTGCTTATATTTATAATTTTCCCATAACCACCACCACTACCACCACCAGCTCTTCTTTTTCTTCTTTTTTAGTATATTGATTCTGAAACTGGAAATGTATGAACAATGTGGCACTCAATGCTGAGTCACAAAATTGTCGAATTCCTTTTTTCCCCCTTTCTTTCCTCTTCCTCCTCTTCTTCCTCCTTCTCTTTCTTTTTTTAATTACAGTGCTGGGGATTGAATCCAGGGGTACTCTACCACTGAGCTACATCCCCAGCCTTTTTTAAAAATTTTTTATTTTGATAAGGCTCTTGCTAAATTGAGGAAGCTGGCCTCAAACTTGTGCAGTCATCCTGCCTCAACCTCCTGTCACTGGATTTTAGACAGGAGCCACCATGTCCCACTGCTAAACTCTTTGTTATAGATTCAGTCTCAGGAAAAAGGTCACTATGTTTAAATAAATTCTGTTTTTTTCTTCTTTCTTTTTAAAATTCAACTGCTTAAAATCATTCCAAATTTACATTTCCTTTAGATTTGTATTTTCTTTATATCGCTTCAAATATGTTTTCTTTGGTTTATTTGGTATTGATGTGTTCATATAGACTTGTTTCTATCCTGAAATTTTGATGTCTTTTTTGTTTCCTGAACTAAATTTGCCTTTACCTTCTCCTCATTTATTCACCCTCTGAGAGTCTTAGGTCGCATCAGTTTCCTGTGTCCAACACACTTCCTTGTATGGCTCTGTATGTTTTTCCTGCTACATTCAGAATTGGTGGTTATTTGCCTCTGCAGTCATGCCGCGGGTCTGTGATTCTATAGGTTGCTTTGTTTTATTTTTTTTTGACAAGATCCTCTGTTTTTCAAGTCCATGTAGTTTTGTGTATGTACTTAAAATTATCATGATTTTCTAGAACCCATCAGGTTATAGGTTAGTCATTTGACATGGTGGCCATTTTTATCTTCTACCCACAGGGCCCACTGACTCTTCCCATGTAGAGCCTGGGGCATGAGGCTGCCATTATTCCTGAAGGAGTCGCAGGAAAACATCAGGGAGGAGGCGTTAGAATAATAATTCCTCCTTGGTGCAGGACCTCCTTGGTGCACTTCACCAGAGTGTGAAGGGGGTTGGTTAATGTTATGCAAACAGGAAGAATAGGACATGTTGAGGAAGAAATGGAAAGAATATAGTGAATAGGAAACAAACCTTCTAACCCCTGGCTGGATTAGGGTAAAACAGGCACAACAGAGTCTTCTTGAATTTCCCAAGACATTGAGAATAGGTGTATAATCACTGTGTTTGTCCTAACTGGAACTAACCTAACCTAACTTTTGATTGACTCATAGCCGGGCAACAAGAGGGTAATTGGAAAATCATAAAAACCTATATTTAGCCTCATACAGGTGTGCATGTGTGTGTGTGTCTGTGCAGAAAACTTTCAAAGTTGAAGATAATGTCAATAGAGGAATGTAATCTTTATCTATATCTATAAGTGACTCAATATATCAAGTCTGTCAGTTTTGCACATTAATCAATACAATGGTAGCATTTCCAGTGAAAATCAAAACAGTATTTTTTAGTTAATATTAGTAAGTTCATAATAAATATCTGTATGCTAAACAAATAAATAAATAGAACCAAGATAATCTTGAAGATGGGTTGTTGGTTTTTTTTGCCAATTTTAAACACAGTTTTATTTAAGATATTGAATTTTCCATTTTACAATACAGTGTTTATAAAGTGCAATGTTACTTCTTTTTCCTGTGTACGTGTTCCGTATTCCAGTATTGAGAATGCCCAGTAATTTACTATTGGCAGCAACTTTGAAACTGCCACAGAATTTGCTACAAATTTGGGCCCTTCCGTGTTTTACTGTGGAACAATGTATAATCTGCACTTGGGCTGGCTTAATCAATCTCTTCAATGTGGGCCCAGAGGAAGCATCCCTGGAGGGAGGAGCTCCCCCACCAGGGAATCCCCCAGACATTCCTCCTGCACTCTGGTTATCTCATTATATGGAGGTATGGTATATTGTATAGTTTTTTATATATTTTATTAATATATATATATATATATATATATATATATATACACACACAAATATATATATGTACATATATTTTAGTTGTTTATGAACCTTTATTTTATTCATTTACTTATATGTGGTGCTGGGAATCAAACCCAGTGCCTCACACATGCTAGGCAAGTGCTCTACCACTGAGCCACAACTCCAGCCCTATTGTATCGTTTTTATAAAGTAAAACAAATATAGATTAAATATATAATAACCCAAAACAAAATGCACTAGAAGGCACTGTGGCACACAGCTGTAATCCCAGTTACTGGGGAGGCTGAGGCAGGAGGATCACAAGTTTGAGGCCAGCTTTTGCAATTTAGCAAAACTCTGACTCAAAATAAAGAGCTGGGAATTCAGCTCAATGGTAATTGATCCCTAGATTCAATCCCCCCCGTACTGAAATAAAAGAAATGTACTAGAAACATAAAGAATTAGCATTGAAAACAATTCTTATACCAAAAAGTAGAGAGGAAAGAAAGAAAAGAAGGAAGGGAGGGAGAGAATGAAAGTAGAGTTCTTTAAAAAGAAAGAAAGAAAAGACAAAAGGCAGAGCAAACTAATCCAGTAAGCTCAACTAGTTGGAATGAGAACCAGGAAGTGAAAACAAATCAAATGAGAAAAACAAGAAATGCATCCAAACTAAAGCAGGACCTAAATTTCAAAGTGGACTTATTTCCTTCCTAACAACTCAATACTTCATTCACTTTTTTTCTGTTTTTAGCTGTCTCTGGAATCCCCATTTTATTGAAAACAAGGAAAGCAGCCTGAGAGAACAGAATCAGCTCAGAAAGAACAGAAGCCAGGCTCTTGTTCCTTCCTAGTCAGGGATGTGTGTGTGTGTGTGTGTGTGTGTGTGTGTGTGTGTGTGTATCTGAAGAATTAATGTGTACAAAAGAACATGTATGAAAATTAGGAACGGACAGTATTTAACTTCTTTTACTGTCAGTTTTAATATTTGTTATTTGGTCAGTTTAAAGGAATTTTAAATGAGATTCATTATGTTCTGATATCCAAATACATTTGTAAGACTGGATACCAAATTGTCCAGCATCTCAATGTTAGACTTAACGTTCCTTAACTCACACCGAAATTTCCTTTTTTCAAGAATCATTCTGTTAATATATTGTCTTCTTTCCTCATGTTTGTCAAGTGATGAGTGTCTGTTTAATCTCCAGCTTCTTTTCTGAAACAGCCTTTCTTCAAATTACTTATGTTCTGTTAGTAATCAAATCCATCTTTATGGATTTTCTTATTTATCCAATTTATTTTACTAGACTGCTCTGCAGAAATTTGCCTTGAATGACATTGTTTCTGTAAAAAATCCACTTCCTTGATTCTGCTCGACTTTGTTGACCATTTTTACTTTGTCTCCCTGGTCCCTGGGAAGGAAGAAGGAGTGTACTCTTTTTCCTTCAGTATCCCTGATCTGAATATTAGTTTGTGTGTATGTATTTGAGATTGTTCCATTATTTTATGCATATATGTATTTATGTATTTACATTCTTTATTTTCACATCTATATATTTTGTTATCTTTATTCATATACATAATTTTACATGTATATAAATATATACTCTATATATAATTATATTTTTCTTTTACCCAGTGTTGTGAAGCTTTCATTTGGTATATATAGTTACATATTTACATAAATAAAGGTTTGTGTTTTATTTTTTGATACTGGGGATTGAACCCAGGGGCACTCCACCACTGAGCCACATCTCCATCCCTATTTTGTATTTTATTTAGAGACAAGGTCTCACTGAGTTGCTTAGGGCCTCGCTAAGTTGCTGAAGCTGGCTTTGAACTCGCCATCCTCCTGCCTCAGCCTCCCAAGTGCTGGGATTACAGGCATGTGCCACCGTGCCTGGCTTGTGTTTTATATATATATGTACATCAACATAATTATATACATATTTAACCTTATTCCATACCCTATCTATTTATATTTCATGTTTATATTTATTTATCGAGCGCAGCTATCATGGATGAGGTGATAATTCATGACTCTGTCTGGTTTTGAAGGCCCAGGAGGTATCTTCAAATCTCCCACAAATCTTGTCTTCCGTATTTTCTAATGCCTTTTGCTTCAGGCACGTATGCCTCACATTCAACACGTAACAGTTTAAGAAGTCAGCCTTTCCTCACATTTCCCTTGAAAAGTTCCTTATGATATTTTTAGCCTTACATAATAATCTCCTGGTACATTCTTATTATTTATCTTGGCTTAAGATGACACCTGTTTCCATGAGCAATTCACAGGTCTTCCTGAGCATATTTCTCTGTCAAAGCATTCATTTGTTAATTCAAGAAATAGATGAGTGCTTATTATGTGCTAAACATTTTACCAAACCTTTTCTCTGTTACTGCTTTTCACCTGCACTCCATTTCTTTGGGATCCCCACACCTGTTATTCTCCAATATTCAGTGAACCTGTTATCCAGTATGCAATCGGTCTCCTCTGAAATCTTATAAGAGGAAACAGCACATTGAGATCAGAAATTTTCATCTATCCACATGTTCCTTCAACATAAAAAAAAATCAGTATATTTGAAATGTCATTCCCAGAACAGTTTTATCAGATCTCCTGTTGTGGACTGTTAAAACTTAAACTCCTGAGTTCTAATGCAGATTACCAAATCTGTGTTATAGGGTTGGAGTTATGGAATTTTTTTTTTTTTTGATACTGGGGGTTAAACCCAGGGGACACTTTACCATGAGTTAAATCCCTGACCTTTTTATTTATTTGTTTTTTTGAGACAGGGTTTTGTCAAGTTGAGGAGGCTGGTCTCTAATTTATAATCCTCCTGCCTCAGCCTCTCAAGTACCTGAGCCACTGCACCTGGCTTGAACTTGTGGAATCTGAATTAGTAGCAAATGTTCTAGATGATTTTTATTCACATTGAATTTTAAGAACTACTGCTATAGTTTGGTTCCTTTTCTTGTTATTATGTGTTTTATATATATGTAAATATATTAATAATATATAATATAAATATATAAAATATAAATGTATATAGATGTGTATACACATACATCGTACATATACATAATAATTATATCTTTTTTCTACTGATAATTATGTCTTTGGTTTAGTTGCCTGAGAGAAAAATGAGAGTTCAAAAGAAACAGCGAAAGCCAGGCTCATGGTACACTTCTGTAATCCCAGTGACTTGAGAGCAAAGGCAGGAGAATTGGAAGTTCAAAGTCAGCCTCAGTAACTTAGTGAGACCCTAAGCACTTAGTGAGACCCTATCTCAAAATTAAGAAAAATAAGATAAAATAAAAAGGACTAGAGATGGAGCTCAGGGGCCAAGTACCCTTGGGTTCAATCCCCAGTACAAAAAGAAAACAATAAAATAAATAAATAGCATTTTAGTACTTCACCCATTCCCTTGTCTTGCACTCTTCCCTACATTTAATTCCATAATAAACCATCATCTTCCTGTTTGTATATTTACCTCTCTGTGACCATTTTCCCCCCAAGTCTTTCTCATTGGTTTCCTTCTTATCAGTCAGTTAAATGCTGTTTTTCTCCAGGGAAGGCTCCTACTTTGTTCTTGGTTTTGTCTTCAACATTTGCAGTTCTGCAGAGGTGACATAGGAATTTTTCAGGAAACTGCTAACAGCACCTCCCAGTTTATGTGCACTTTATGAATTAAGATCAACATAACATGTATTTAGTGCAGTCCAGTGATAAAACTATTTGAATAGTCACTGTTTTTCCCTTTTCCTATGTGATTGATTCATTGACAATTCCTTCCTATTATGGTTATCACCTCCCTGTGATCTAAAAAACAAGTTGGATAGATTTAGATTTTTTGGAAAACCAGAGTCTTGAGAAACAACAACAAAACTTTGTTTTCTTTATTCTAAGAAAAGATCTATTAGGCAGATACTAAAATGATGCTACATAACAACAACAAAAAAAAATTAAGACTCTCAATGTATTACTGTTTTATTTACTTTTAATCTTGCAGGACTTTAGTCTGGTTGATCCAATCTACACCCTTCTGAATCAAAGCCTGTAGTATACTACAGGCTTCTGATTGTTTTTCAGGTCTGATGTGCAGTTGAGACACTGGCAAATTCTTTTTGTGGTAGATCCCAGGGGCACACCAAGCCATGCAGCAATTACATTATCTTCACTAACTTCCATTAGTCAAAGCAGTCTTTCCAAGCCCAACAGTAACGGGATGGGGAAGTAGACTCCACCCATAGTAGGAAGCACTGTAAAATTACATAACACAGGGTGTGGGAATATAATCCGAGTATATGGAACTGAATTCTGGGGACAATAATATAATCTATCAGATGGAAAATATATGAATGCAGTGAGTCTTCTTGGTATACATGATTTTGTTCGTTTGTTTTGCTATAATTAGAAACATCCTTAAAAATTTTTTGAAAGAATTTCACTTATAAAAAGGTTACTCATTCACTTGCTCATGTTTTAATGTTGGTTGACTTACTATGGTAGTGGTGGAATACAGGGAAAAAGGCCCCATTCTCTCTCCTAGTATCAGACCTGTTTTAAACTGTACATTAAATATTGCTCAAGTACCAGATTTTTCAAGATGCACCAGACATTTTAATAATCCTTTGTTTACCCCAAATCTGCCACCCCTTAACTTCCCACAATCAAATCTCCCTGAGCTATCTTCAAGCTTTTCTTCTTCTTCCCTCCTGTAAGCAGATTCTGTCCATTCCAATGCAACACACCTTTCAAAACTCCTCACTCAATTTTTATTCCACTAAAGAGTTTTTATTTTTAACCAGAATTTCTCCTTCACAAACCTCTGGAACCCCTAGTAGCTATTTATTTTTTCTTTTAAAAATTTTTTATTGGTACATTATATACATGGTACTGGGATTCATTTTGACACAATCGTTCTGACAGAGAATGTCCAGAAGAAATAAAGAACTCAGAAAATTTAAGGCATGTGCACACCACACACACACACACACACACACACACACAACAGATAACCCAGTCAATAAATGGGCAAATGAACTAAACAGACATTTCTCAAAAGGAGAAATACAACTAGCTAACACATGTTTGAAAATGTTCAACCTCAGGGCACGGGATGTAGCTCAGTGGTAGTACATTTGCCCAGCATGCGTAAGGCCCTGAGTTCAATTCCCAGGACCAGAAGAACAAAAAGCAAGCAAGAAAAAAATGTTCAGTATCTTTAGCAATCAGGGAAATACATATGGTATCCAGTAGCATCTTCAAAAAAACCTGAGAGTGTCCTGTGTTTAGAGGTCTCAGTTGCCCCCTGACTGCAGGATAAAATTCAAATGTCTTTGGATGGCGTCTAAAACCCTTCACAGTTATGGCCCCATTGTTTTTTGTTGTTGTTGTTGTTTTTCTGGGAACCTCCAACTTACCTCCCACATCCACCACTCAAACTCCATAGCATGCTGACTTCAAGACTTTCTCTTTAGACTTGCTCACCAAATCCAAATGATTCAATGAACCAAGGAAAGTATAACTATAGTAAATGACAAATTACAGAGTAATGTTTTACTAATCCAGGGCAACTTGTTAGATTAAACATCATTTTCTTAATCATGGCACTGTGTCCCTGCAGTGCTACTGAATCCATCTTATTTTCTACTGTTTTGACCTTTGGAATTTATTTGTTACAAGGAATCCAATCATATGTCTTTAAATATTAATCAAATGCTGCAGCTTTCACACTGGAAAGAGATAGAAGGGGTTAAATCATTCTGAACTTATTTTCCCCCCTCTTTCTTTTAAAGACAAGTAACTTCTTTGTCTGATCTCCTTATGGTCCTTGTCACAAGCATATGGCTTTTAATCACTCATACATTCAGTGACTTACAGCACTGCTGGAACCTTAATAATGTTCTAGTTTGTTTGGATGATCTTCCTGATAAAATCCTGACAATCTCTCAGTATAATAGGAAGACAATCAAAATAAAAAATGTCTTAAGAGTTCAGGTAGTGGAGCATACTATTATTTTTCACACTGTGTGAGGATATTAAAATACTGACTTTCGTGCTTTTGATTGAGTTTGTGATGAAATCCAAGAAAAATTGAAAATTTGAATTATTCTACTGCCAGTAGGGACTGTATATCATGAACAGAAAGCAGGCGTATGTAACCAAATGCTGTATCATCATCTCAAGGCTGTCAGGTTGTCCTTCTTTTCTATTAGTTTCTGTAGGATGTGTAAGCAATTAATTTATTACATAGCTTTTTTATATTTGCAATTACCACATAGAATTCCATAAAATCATAAAATGTCATCTTCATTGCTCATTGTTTGAATAGTTAATAATAATGCTTTATATTGATAGAGCATTTCAGATTTTTCAAGGTGCTTTCCATTAAATCATCTCATTCGGCTCAATAGCCCTCTAAAAAAAGCAGTGGAATTCTTATAATTCTCCAACATGTGCCATCCACCTTCTGCTTCCTTCCCTCTTACCATTTCCCTATTTCTCTTTCTATCTTTTAAAGGAGGCAGTTTGGTGTGAAGAACACAAGTTATGAATCCAGGTATTTAATTCCATCCTTGCTTCACTGAATCGCTTTGACATTGGGAAGATCAATTTTACTTCTCCAAACCTTGTTTTCCTAATTGGAAAAATGAGAATAATGCTGACGTATACTCTCCAAAGAGGACTGTCAGGTAAAATATGAGAACAATGGGAAGAGCAGATGTAAGGTTCATGGTGCCTTTCAAGGGCAACTCAGGATAATGGAGTGAGAGCCAACCCTGGTCTTATTACTTGTTAAGGACAGCACTTGAGCAAGTTACCTAACCTTTCTGAGCTGTTTTCCTATACATAAAAAGGGCATAATGAAACCTATCTTGTGGAGCTGTTGAAAGATAGGATAACTGAATGCATGTCTTAGTCCTGTTCCGACACATGGTGGTATGCTTTAAAAGTATTTTCTCTTCCTTCCTCCCTTTTTTCCTCCCTCCTACCATGCCTACTTTCTTTCCAATTTCTTCTACCCATCTCAAATTTGTGTTGGCAGAGAAGGTGGGGGACATGATTGCACACTCTTGGGATTCAACAATTTAAGGAGTACTTAGCATTAAGATTTTTTTCTTCAAGCAAATTATCGATTTCAATGAGGCAGGAGATGGGGATTTATGTACCCCTCTTCTCTCTTTGAGAGAAGACCCCCTTCTTAGCACATTTTTGCACCTCCATTGAATCTTGAAAACTTTATGCTGTAGATTTTCAAAACTACTTATGCAGCCCACTCCTCTCATTTTACAGATGAAGAGACTGAGCTTGAGAGCAGTTGAGTGACTTGCCTGCCTGAGTTTGCAAAGCTGGTAAGTGGAGAGCTAAGATTGGAACTCATTTGTTTTTTGTCTTTATTCTATTGATTTCTTTCCTAAGTGAAGGCCCAGATTGCAAATATGAATAATTATGAATCCTTTCTTAAAGAATATTATGGTCTGTTTGTATAGATAGAATTTACATATAAAAGATGAAGAAAGGTGAAGTGGCACAATATAGCTTTGCAATGAGTGGAACAGTTAATACCTCCAGAGGAGCATCAGTGATCATTGTTCTGGGGGATGGGGCATTGCAAGCTCCATGAGGACTATAAAATGTTTTGTTTTGTTTTGTTTTTTGATATTAAATGAATGAATGAATGAATGGCTAAATGAAATATATAATTGGGCTAGTCTGGGTCAAAGGGTAAAGATTTAGAAAATCTAGATGAGTGTTTGTGCATTGCTTTTTATTATTGGGCAATGAAACTAATTAAGTGAGTCATGATTTACATATAAAAAGTTATAGTTACATTTTGTCTTAAATGGTTGAGACATATAATATAGATAATATCAGTAAAAATGCTTATGTGTATACTTGGTCATAATTTAAAATAAATAATTAAATTGTAAGGGTCATGGATTAAAATGTTTGAAAAATACTGTTTTAGACAAAGTGGATACTGAAGTTTGAGGCAGCAAGTGAATACTTTGTAGAAAAGTAGCGAGTTTACCAATTTTGTTAAATCAGAGGTGAAGAGGAGAAAAATCAAGGTAAAGTCTACCCAGGAGAAGCAGAATCATTTGGTTCTTTATTGAAAAATTTTGGGGGAATTTTTTTTCCCCCATCCCTACATATGAAAGAGATTAAGGAAACTACATGTTAAGATTTAAAATATTATCTGTCAGGATAATTGGATTTGAACTGGGGAGATCAGAGAAACAAGCAAAGAGACAGCTTAGAATAATGCAGTTGTGGTCTTGACTAGTGATAGCTGGTAGAGGAAGCCAGTTTCTCAATTCTGGTTCAGCATAAGGCTAAAAAATGAGTGGGTGGGGCTGGGGATATAGCTCAGTTGGTAGAGTGACTGCCTTGTAAGCATAATGCCCTGGGTTCAATCCCCAGCACCACAAAAGAAAAAAAGGGTGGGTGGTGATGGAATGGAGACTGAATTGTAAACAATTTCTTGGAGCTTCTATCTCAGGGACAAAAAAGATAAAAGACTAGAAGTTAGGAAGAATTTTTGTTAAGGTAGGAGGAGGTGAGACTGTCTGGTCAATCAGGAATAATCAATCCATAGAAGACTCTGGACACAGACTAGAAAAGAATCTAGGGAAGGCATCGAAATCCTAGTTAAAGGAACTCCTTTGAAAGAGATTCTGATTCCCTTAAAACCCAGTGATTAAGACCCAAGGAGATAGGAGTAGGTGTAAGAAACAGAAACTTAAATAAAGAGTTAATAAACATATTTTTCTTTAAGTTGGAGATTGACTAAAACAGCAGTTTGATGAGCGATGTGGTTTAAGCCTACTTTTTTGTGTGTTTTTTGACATGTTTAAGCATGTAAAAACATTTGCTTTGTTATTCAAGAAGCATATTCTTTATTTACATATCTGTGGTATACTCTACTGTCACTTGAGAAATCACATAAGTTTGAACATTCTCCATATTACAAATTAGGAAGTTAGGAAGAAGAGTGAATATTATATGAAAATGTTGAATTTCCTGTCCTCACACTAATTTGAATTATATAATGATGAATCAGGTTCTGAAAACTAGAAATCTAATTATGAAGGGTTAGAATATGTCCACATAAGCTGAGCCTTTTTGATTTGAGCATTGCCTGATATTCAGGATTCAAGAATGATAAGTGATTATACTTTTTTAAAAGCTATAG
This sequence comes from Glaucomys volans, assembly GCA_020662805.1. NCBI lineage: Eukaryota > Metazoa > Chordata > Mammalia > Rodentia > Sciuridae > Glaucomys > Glaucomys volans. The sequence goes on along the minus strand of JAJEJO010004079.1, from coordinate 318,908 downwards.
ATTGCTGGGCACAATGGTGCACACCTGTAATCCCAGGCAGCTCTGGAGGCTGAGGCAGGAGGATCGAGAGTTCAAAGCCAGCCTCAGCAAAAGTGAGGCACTCAGCAACTCAGTGAGACCCTGTCTCTAAATAAAATACAAAATAGGGTTGGGGATGTGGCTCAGTGGCTGAGTGCACCTGAGTTCAAACCCCTGTACACCCAGCCTGCAAAAAATAAAACATAACTTATTTATTTTTAAATGGAAACCAAATTATACTCATTCCTTTGTTGTTTATTAAATAAACTTTATAGTGACAACCATTATAGATGTTGTTCTGTGAACACGTGTGTGGGAGCCTATATAATAATGACCAGAAAAAGAAAACACAACCTAAGTTGTTTGTGTGTATGTGTGCGACAAAACTCTGTCTCTAGGCATGGTCAGGTACAAAGGTCCATCATTTAAGTCTCAGAACTAAATAAACATGCAAGGTTATGATTATTTTATTGAGCTTTCTTATTTTATGACCCACTAATGGCTCATGGATCAGTTATATTGATGAGTGCTGAAAATCAACAGTTCAATGAGATTTTTTTATTTATTCATTTATTGTTTTTATTTTAAAGTGCCAAGAAGAAAATGCTCAGTTCCCAGTCTTATTTTTCATTTACAACAAACCATAGAAACACAATTTTTATTATAGAGAAGGAAATAAAATATGTGTTAAGCATATCTACCTGGCAATTTCTGTATCACTTTTTAATTTACTTTCAATTTTGAGTATAAATTATTGAACTTCTAAGTTTAAGTTTATGTTTAAATCTCAGCTGTTCAATAGTAGATTTATGTTTCTTTTTATCATTTTTGGGCTGAATGTACTGAAAAATTATCTGGTTGTGTCACTTAGCATCTGTGAGGAGACAATATAATTCAAGTGTAGTTCCTAAAATTTGTCTTTGTTTTGTTTTTGCATGTACTGTATGTTATTCATGTCATACTTTATTGAGAATTCAGATGGCAAGAATTCCTTTCGGTGCACTTTCTGTGGAAATTGCATGCAGATTGCTCCCCAAAGAAAGAGGGGCTGGGTGGAGCTACACATCTCAGTTCAATCTTCCCAAATTTGCCAAACTGTTAAGTCCCTTCACCTCCTTCAGGACTACATGAATAAGTGAGTGGAGAGAGGTGAAGGAAGAGCCTCAGTTTCATGAATGGAAATGTCAGAGTGGAGAGTAACTGTCTCCTCACCAGGTATTCCTGTTTCTGTATCTATGAGTGGATTCCCTTTGAAAACTAAACATAAAATCTGTGTTTAGTAAAGCGTGGTGGCAGGTGTCTGTATTCCAGCTACTTAGGAGGCTGAGGTGGGAGGATCACATAAGCTCATGAGTTTGAAACCAGCTTGGGCAACATAGCAAGACCCCCATCTCAAAGAAAAAAAGTAAAAAACAAAAACAAAAACAAAAGCATAAAATGAAAAGTTTTTGTTTGATGTAGTGTTGTTGATTTGGCTCACTTGTCTATTTGTAAAGTAAAACTGAAGACTATTTTGCTTCAGAATTAATTATTCCCCTTCAAACCCCTGGTTTTGTCAACATCTTGGCAATTTTACATGGCACCTTTAGATGAGTTTGTAGGAGTGAAATAGAAGCATTTGCTAGTTATGCTTCCAGAACTTTAATTGTGTGTGTGTGTGTGTGTGTGTGTGTGCGTGCGCGCGCGCGTGTGTGTGTTTCCGGGGATTGAACTCAGGGCTTGGTACATGCCAGGCAAATGCTCTACCACTGAGCTATATCCCCAGAACTTTTTATATTATTTTGAAAAAGTTCTTGCGGGCCTTGAATTTGTGATCCTCCTGCCTCATCCTCTCAAGTAGCAGGGAAGAAAGGTGGGAGCCACCACACTCAGCAGTAATTTTATGCCTTTCTAAAGAGCATGCTGAAGTTAAAAATAAAATAATTTGACTTGATGTGTATATGTGTTTGCTCAGACCAGAGCCTTCCATACATTTCGGAAAGATTCTTAGGTTAATTTTGAGCTAGGGACTTTTTTTTAATTTTAATTTTTTTTTCCGATTTTGTTTTGATTTTTGTACACATTTGTGGTACAAATTATCTTTTCTTTTTTTTTTTTTTTGGAACCAGGGATTGAAATCAGGGACACTTGGCCACTGAGCCACCTCCCCAGCCCTATTTTGTATTTTATTTAGAGACAGGGTCTCACTGAGTTGCTTAGGGCCTTGCTAAGTTGCTGAGGCTGGCGTTGAACTAGCGATCCTCCTGACTCAGCCTCCCAAGTCGCTTGGATTACAGGTGTGCGCCACCACGCCCGGCTACAAATTTTCATTTCTATGGTTGTGCATGATGTACATTCATATTATTCTTTTTAATCACATATGTACATAGGGTAATGATATCTGTCTCATTCCACCATTTTTCATACCCCCACCCTTTTAGTATTAAAATATTTATTAAAATTACACTGCAGAGAATGAAAAATATTAGCCTTTAGCAGTACAATTGTTTATTGGACTCTATATTTAAAATCAAATGTTTTAAATCTTTTTTATGCATAGAAAGTGAAGAATAGTTCATTTGTAGTTGACCAAACTTGGAAACAAGTGCATAGGGAACAGAAGAGCAATGTATACAAAAAAAGACAGAAATACCTACTTTCTGAACATGTATTTTAAATCGGATCCATATCAAGTTAAATGAAATTTTAGAAATCTGGGGTTATTATTCTGACAGTCCTTGCATTTCTTTGTATTTGTACCATTCTAAAACAAGTTGTCTTGATTCCTGAGCTTATATAATCAAGTTATTCTGGGAACAAAAAAGAAAAAAAGGAAAAGAAAAAAAGAAAACTTTTTAAAGGAAGTCACAGATATGAGAACTCTATAACACTTTCACATTTTTAGGTACAATAAAGTCCTAAAATTTCTCAGATGGACTCTAAAATCCAGGTCTTTGTACAGTAGATTTTCTAACAGACACTTTCTTCTTTCAGTGAAGACAGTGAAAATTATAGCAAAGCAAGAGATAGGTGTTGAGTTTGGGAAAACAGGAGTCATAAATCCAACCTAAAAACAGAAGAGAATGGGTTTGTTAGTCTCTGGAGTCCCAAAGTGTGATGTGGTATCATGGGAATATATTGTAGAAATAAATGAATTTAGGTTAGAATCTTGGAATTGTCAGTAGTGTGTGTCCTTGCTTGTTACTTTATCTTTTATGTCTCAGTGCACTCAATTATAGAACTGAAAGTAGTAATGTATACCTCAAAAACCTGGATTAAATGAGAAAAGGGAGATGGAGGGTCTGGCAAAGTGCCTGACCCAGAATTTGCCATCTGTATCTGTTAAGCACAATGTTCTTCTTTCAAAGGGATCTCTCTTAAGTGTCCTTGACCCAAATACAACCCTTATCGCTAGACAGATTGGCATCTTTGATTATATCTTTTAAATTTGTTCATGTATGGAAGAAAATGATTGTTTTACCTAAAGGAGTAGAAATGATTGGTCCTGAACCATCAAAGAATCCATATACTTGGGGCTGGGGATATAGCTCAGTTGGTAGAGTGCTTGCCTCATAAGCACAAGGCCCTGGGTTCAATCCCTAGCACTGCATTAAAAAAAAAAAAAAAAAAAAAAAAAAAAAAATCCCTACACTTAAAAAACATGGCCTTTATTTTGTGCAAATCAAAATTTTTATTTCTTGTGTATTTTGCTGATAATATGAATGGAATCAAGTGCTCTATCTTTAGGAGAGGGTTCCTTTCCCCCCACCCTCCAGTAGTCTCTGTGGGACCAGGATTTGAACTGGAGAAGACTGTCTTTAGAGCCATATACTTGTTAATGACACCTCAGAGATGAAGTCTTTCTAGAAATTATCAGGACTATATTGTCAATAAGATTTTGCCACTTGATCTGAATGATTTTTTGGTGTGTTGTGTCTTGTATAAAGAAATACCTGTGCTTATTTGTTGTTCAGTTTATTTATTAAGAGAAAATAAGACAATTGTTTGAATTTGTTTGGGTACTGCGGAAATGAAAAAGGATTACATAATATGCCAAGATTGGAAAAAGAAAAAAGAAAAAAGTATCCTTTAAAATTTCTGTATCTTGGTCAATATTGTATTCTAGAAGATTATCCATCAATATTTTAAAATTTATTTGCATCAATTTGGGGAAAATAGTCTTTCATGAAAATTTTAGTTGATGAAGATATACCAAATTACCTGAAAAAGGAAAAGTGTGTAACGAAGGTTCATGATTAATATAACAATAAAAAAATTACTAATGGTCAGACTTTTTTGTTAATTTGTTTATGTATTTATTGGTACTGGGGATTGAACACAGGGGAACTCTACCACTGAGCCACATCCCCAGTTCTTTTATTTATTTGCTTTTTATTCTTAGACAGGATCTCACTAAATTGCCCAAGCTGACATTGAACGTGGGATCCTCCTGTCTCAGCCTCCCAGGAGTAGCTAGCATTACAGGTGTGAACCACTGGGTCAGCCTTTTTAAAATTTTAATTTAGCTAACAGTTTTGTTGTGGGAAAAATACAGTACAATGTAAGAGCAATGCAATCCTTATTGAATGTATGTCTAATTACTATATAGGTACTATTTTGCTCATTTACATGATAGAGAAGGTAGATTTTGGTTTCCTAATATAAATAATGAAAAGATTTGTCAATAAATAATAAAAAGCTTTAGTAAGGTTGGCTGGAAAGTATATAATATATGCAGTAAATTAAGTCCAAATTTGGGGAAATTTATTTTCCTCCTTTTAGCAGGACACACATTTTGACTGCACACCTGTGCAGCCATGATTGAACCCCATCTATTGAATGCCGAAACTATTAAAGAAAGCAAAGCTCTCAGCTCAGACTAAATCCTACAGTGTGGCTGTACTATTTTAAGTGACTACAGGTATCCTAGTTGATTTTTAGACTTGCATTTGAAAAAGTTAGCCAATCCAAGAGTGAAGATAAAGACAGTAATTAAAATAACACTTAAATGTAGATTAAAAAACAATCCAGCGTTCTTAAATTCTTCATATCAAAGTATGATGTTTGACATTATATTCTTTTTTTCCCCTGAATCTTGCCAGAAAATACAACTGGGATAATTCATAATGTTATGCATATTAGTGCAAAGTAAGTAAAGGGCCCCTTGTTTCCAATCCTAGTAATGATCTTGAATGGATAACTTCATTCCTTGGGTCTAATTTTTCTCATCAGAGGATGGAGTTAGATCATTGGTTTCTTAACAGTGCCTTCGTTGGGTCCTACACATTGAGAGTGCTTTAATCTTCCACATAATTCTGGTTTTACATTTTTATCTACTGGTTACATGCTTGAAATTTGTTTAGAAGATACTTGCATGGGGTAAGAAGTGAAAAACCTCTGGGCAATTACATCTGAACTGTTTTCACCCAGAACGTGTATCATCCATTTCTTCTTTACTAATTTTTTATGCTTGGGTCAGTCAAAGGAATTACCATAACAAATTGTGTGTTTTCCATTTCTGGAACTGCCTTATACCCCTGATATTTCATAGACTACCCATCTATCCATTCTTACTAGTCAAAATTGAACTTGCTTTTCAAGTTTCAGCTCTGTGGCTTTATCTGAGTTGAACAGGAATTGTCAGCCAGGAAAAACAAACAAGAAAAGCCCTCTCCTCTGGAATTTTGATAACAGTATGTTGTTATTGTTTAAGAAACTTGTACTGGTTCTTCATTCTACCTTGGTGGTTATATATTCAAGGAGTTGCTATCTCTCACTACCACAGGGCTGTGCAGATCAAACAGCAAGGGTAGGGGATGAATAGAAGATAATGATGAGTAACGAGGCATTCCGTGGAGTTCCATCAAGAGTGGCACAGCCCTAATGAGGTTCCTGGAGTCTGTCCACAGGGAAATTTAAGATCAACATTGCCAAATTTTATTTCAATAAAAATTGTACATGCAAATTTTGAAAGAAAATTTTAACTCTTTTAAAAATGAAAAAACACAAAGTACCAGAACGACTGCATAAAAATGTGTAATGGCTACTTATATGCATCCCTGGAGTGCAGGACCAATGCATGTCTTCTTCTTCTAACATGAACATAATCTGGTAATTGCATCTTCGTTCAGCAAAATTTAGTGAACCTTAGTGGAAATGTTGAGGTTGCACTTTAATATAAACTTGAATAAAATCATGATATTGATTTAAAACACTAATGCAAACTTAACAGCTAAGAGCTGCCTGACAATGCCCTCAAGATGATCAAAGTATAAGTGGATCATCTTCAAAGGTGAAATCTTTTGTTGTTGATTTCAGAGTGTCCCCTACCTGATTCTATGCAGCATAATATAAAAACCTGCCAGAACAAAAATGTAATTAAGTAAAATCACATGGTTCTATTATAGTTATGAAAGTGGCAGATTAGCTAGTCACCTTGAAGAAGTAAAAAGCCTTATCTGTTTATTTGGGAGCGTTTTAATGAGACTTCCTTGTGCAGATCTTGAAAGATAAGATGTATATTTGTCTCTTTTTCTTTTAGGTGCTTTTCTTGAGCAATGTTAGCTGTTTGCCATCATTTGCTAGAACATTCACAAGTTCATACTTTAACTATTGCTGTTGGTCATTCGTCTTTTCCCAGTAAGAACATGTTTGAATTTTAAACTGTATAAACAACTAGTAAAGTACTTGCATCTTGATTCTGTACATAAGTGGTAGTGTTTGTAACATATTTGCACTATCATTTATTATTGTTTGCTTTTTGAAGTATTTCCTGCCAAATTTTCAGGTTCCAGTTAAAACTCAAATCCTTTATTCTGCTTATTTTTAGGTAACAATATTCGATAGTGTCTAGGCATTCAGCAGAAACGATTGAACACTTCTAAAATTAATGGCATATGGACTGAACATGTACGGGTGTGGTAAAGTCAAGTTTCAATTGATTCGTTGGTGATCAAATAATAGCTTTTCGGTTGTGAGGAAATAGCCAATGGTTTATCATGCTACATTTTACTAAAATAAATATAAAATTAATTATATTTCCAAAAATATTGAGTTTTGATTTGTTAAGCTGTTTATTCATTTATTTCAAGGAGGTCAGATAAAATTTTTCCTGATTGTATTTTGTTAAGTCCATCAGGGGAAGACCAGGTTCTCTTTCTAGAAGAAATGTAATTCTTTAAGTGGTTTTGATGCTCCAGAGTTTGTCTGCACTCCTCAGTCAGTAGTTTTTCTCTTTAACAGGCCTATTAACATAAAGTGAAGAGAGGTGTTCTCTTGTTAAAAAAGAATAATCCACCTATTCTACATAGGGAAGTTCCTGCTGATCCTGGGCACCTGTGCACAGCCTCCTGGGGTGCAGCCGATCTCCTCCTTTGTTACACTGCCCTCTGCATCTCACCCAGGGGCCTCGCAGCCTGAATGATTTAGGCTGTTCATCATGTTTTTTTTTCCTCCCTAAAAATACCTTTTGTGTACCTTTTATTGAAGTTCATTATCATTTTTCCAAAGCTTGGCTTATGTGGTGATATAACTGCTCACTTTGAAAATAAGAAAAGATGATCAAATTTAACCAGAATGTAGATAATGTTTTTTAAACTAAATATGTATAAGATATTCTCTTAAAAAATTATTAAAATAACACCCACTACAGGATTAAACAGGTTTAGTTCTTAATGTCATTAGCTTTGGTGGCTTAGAACTCTTCTGCCCATGTTAATATGTCTTGGTCATTAATAACAGCATTGATAAGAACAACCTTTTAGTACAATTTTCTATATACATGGGCACTTTCACATGAGTAGCTCTTTGGATTATCACGTTATTATTATCATTATTATGATGACTACAGATTCGAAAATAATGTTGAGGAATATTCAAGTTAGGGAAATCAAGTGGATGGCTTCCTTTTCAAATGTAAACTTTTACTGTTTTATGAAATAAAGTTGCCAAATTGACAATATTTTGCCTTTTGATCTATTTGTGAAAAGAGCAGAATATGCAGATTTATACTGCCTTATGATTGAAATTGTGAAAGTATCTCTGAGTCCTGAGATACTTTAATGCACAAAGTTCTACCCAGGGCCTTCCTAGGAATTTTCCAGCAGGAATTCTCTTGGTCTCCTCCTCCCTGCTTCCTTTCCCTTCCCCTCCCTTTTTTTTTTTTTTTTTTTTTTGGCATACTGGGAATTGAACCCAGGGTGCTCTACCATTGAGATGCATTCCTAGTCTTGAACTTGTGATTCTTCTGCCTCAGTCTTCTGAATCGCTGGGATTGTAAGTGTGTGCCCTGCTGGTTCACCTTTTTGCCTATTTATGTTTCCTCCAGGTTTTAGCTTAACTGGTAATTTTTCAGGAGGTATTTACTCATCTGCAGGGTCTTTGCAGACCAGATTATGGTTATAGGTTATAGGTTTTCATAACACTCCAATTTTTCTTCCATACTATTTATTTGGATGACAACGAATTACCTTGTGGATTTTTTTTTCTTTTAATATCTGCATTCCCCAGTAGACTACATTGATATAAAGCACTATCTGCGTTCTTGTTTGCTCGGTGCCTGTCACATTGACTGGGACATATAATGAAAACAGTAAACATTCGTTAAAGATTAAATGAATAGATGCAAGATATTGCCTCAGCACTTTTGATACAATCTCATTGAGACTGAAAAAGTCTTATTGTGTAGGAACAATCCTTACTACCTTTTATGGATAAAAAAATTAAATTTTAAAGAGAAAAAATTTTGAAGTTATTTGTGACAAAATTTTGAAGTTATTGCGAGTGATAACTCACTTGTAAACCTGATATCTTTTAGTGTAGTTCCCAAACTCTTAAACACCAATATGTGAGTGGTTGTACTGAATGTAATGAGACAAAATTATATCTTGTTGAGCTATATAGTAAATGGTCATGTTTGAGGTCAAATATAATGAAATATCACAAGCTTCAGAATAGATTTAAAATAATAATGAATTTGTAAACATTGAATTCTGAAGAAAGTATATAAAACTAGTGGTAGAATTACAGTGTTACTTTTTGTATGCAGTTCTATATTCCTCAAAAATTTGATTCCAGATATTTATAATATTCTGTAAAATGGAAGAATATTATCCAAATGTATTCACTTCAACTTGGTGGAGCTTTATCTCCAGTCCAAATATTATTTTATGTTATTATTATTATTTGTCACTGGGGATTGAACCCAGGGGCCCTCTACCACCGAGTTACATACTCAGCCCTTTTTATTTTGGGATAGGATCTCACTAAATTGCTGATGCTGGCCTTGAACTTGCGATCATTCTGCTTTAGCCTTTCAAGTTTGCTGGGATTATAGGAGTGAGCCACTGTACCCAGCTCCAGTCCAAATCTTTTGATACTAAATTCCAAAGTGTTTTTACTGGGTAAACAGACTTACAGAAAGAGAAAAATGAGAGTTCTGTGCATTGCAAAATTGGAAATCACCTTGTGATTTGGTGTACAATTTTCAATTAATTAATATTTCTTGGTGATTTAATCCAAAGTCAATCTTCATATTTTAAATTTTCTAATGGAAAATTTTATGTACAATCTAATTAAAGGACTGCTTAATAAAAAGCCACATTAAGTCTGTACCATAGAAGCTCTTACTTTACATTTTGAACTGGTTGAACATATTTCTATATTGCCTTTTAGTCTTTCTAATATTTTCTCTGAGACTCTGGCTAGCAATGGAATTTATATCATCCAGTTTTAAATATGCTTGTTTCATTCATTGTATCAGCATTTAAAATGCACCTTTCTTTCAAAACTTAATTTTGTTCCTGAAACTCACCTATATAACATAATTTAAAATCTCTCTCTGTAATTTTTAACCATACTTTTCTTTTGGTTTTCTATCCTGTGGTTGATGCTTTGATTGTTTCTGCTCTTGAAGTAGGTACAAATGAGCAAGGGCCCTGATAATCTCTGGGCTGGGGTTGTTCTAGTTGGTTAGACCATTTTGGTAGGACAGGGGCATGTATCTTGAGATTTAGCATTTGATGGTCCTTAGAGCTAAGTCATGCTGCTAACACACATTCTACCATCGTCACAGCTATGTGACTCTGCAAGGGTCTGCTCCAGCTGTCCACTCTGCTTGATCCAAAGCATCAGAGATGAACTCTGAGTGATTATATAGGACCTATTTTTATTCATAGCTTCACGACAAACTTATGAATGAATGAATGAATGAATGAATGAATGACAATTCCTGCCTTTACCAATTTCTTAATTTACAGTGATTCTTTCTTGACCACTCCATTAGACTTCATGGCCCTTCCCTCATGAATGGACCTGATTATCTTTCTTTTGAACGTTGTCCATAGGAACAGCCTTTGCCAAATTTCTTTCCTTCAAATCCTCCACAGGTCTTAAGGTATTATCTTCATTGACCCTCATACAGAGAGTTCAAAGTGCTTTCTACTTGGTTCAAAACAGTACCTTTTATTATATTTTAATAATCATACTTGAATAACCTGATTTGGCCTGATTTCTTCCATCATTGATCACAGGCATGTGGAACCTGTGTTATGTGCAAAGCAGTGAGCTAAATGCTTAGAGAGAAGCCAAGATATGTGTAGGTGATAGTCCTTGTCTAATAGCACTTTGCATTTTAGTTCAATTAATAATAATTTACTACTGTTCCTTTGCAGAAATCAATTCTAGGTCATCTGTACCTCTGAGGGGGAAAGTTGTCAAACTCAAGCAAACATCAAAATATTTTGCAAAAAATAAAAAAAATTCCAGGTTTAAAATTTTAATGTTGATATTGAAAATTTACCTTCTCAGAGTGAATTCAAAAACCAGGTATTTTTAAGCTCCCATTTTGCAATTTAACAATTTTAAATATGGCAAAGCTTAGAAATATGGTTGTTTTATTCACTTTTCTTTTTAGAGGGTATAAATACTTTAGAACTCATTTTCACTAACTTTAATTTTTTTTTTTATTTCCTCTCCAGGTGTTGGAGTAGTTTCTGTTTTTAACTTTATCATTGATTTCTAATTTCATTCCATTATGATCTGATAGTATACAAGGTAGTATCTCTATGTTTTGTATTTGCTAGGAGTAGCTTTGTGGCATAACATATGGTCTATTTTAGAGAAGGATACATGAGCTGCTGAGAAGAAAGTGCATTCATTTTTTGATGGATGGAATATTCTAAATATGTCTGTTAAGTCTAAATTAGCAATTGTGTCATTGAGTTCTATGGTTTCTTTGTTCAATTTTTGCTTGGAAGATCTGTCCAATTGTGAGAGAGGAGTGTTAAAGTCCCCCAGTATTATTGTGTTTTGGTCTATTTGGTTCCTGGAATTGAGAAGGATCTGATTGACGTACATGGATGCGCCATTTTTGGGTGCATAAATATTTATGATTGTTATGTCTTGGTGATTTATGCTTCCCTTAATTAGTATGAAATGTCCTTCTTTATCCCTTCTGATAACTTTAATTTTGTTAGGTGATGTATACCTTGGGACAGACTCCTTTTGGCAAATTACAAGCAGATTGTCCTTCTGCATGTAATCACATGCATGTCCTTCTGCATGTTAATCAGAGATTCTTCTTTTCTTTCTGTTTTATTATATATTTGAAAACTTGCCTTTGACTTTGGAACCTATCACATCTAAGACTTTCAGGACAGATAGATATATATTCGATTTTTGTCATTAGGTTTGTACACATTTTATCATAACTGCTCACAAAACATTTAATGGCTTCCAATCATTTATGCACACAAACCTGAAATTTCCTGCCCAAATCTCTCTCTAAACCTTCAATAAAATAATCCCAGTCTTTTTACCCAATCACACTTCCCGCACATTCTTACACACACTCATTATTTGGTTTTCTTCTACCAAAACGTTTAAACCCAATATGATCATTTTAGTCCTCAATTATGAGATTTCCTCTGAATTTTAGGAGTATCCAGACTTAGAATACTTTTCCCATGTATTCATGCTTATTAACCTTACCTATGTCTCTTTCAGCAAACATGAAGAATAGAAACCACGTTTTATATTTTTGTGTTTTTATGTCCTTATACCCTAGCACTGATGGCTAGCTACTTAATATGAAGTTTAGAAATTGCTACTGTTGCCAGGCAGTAGTGCACAGCTTTAATCCCAGCAGCTTGGGAGACTGAAGCAGGAGGATTGCAAGTTCAAAACTGGTCTCAGCAATTTAGCAAGGCCCTAAACAACTTAGAGAGACCTTATCTCAAAGTAAAAATTAATAAGAGGGATGGGGATATGGCTCAGTGGTTGAGCACTCCTGGGTTCAATCCCTGCTTAAAAAAAAGGAAGGAAGGAAGGAAAAGAAAGAAGTAAAGAAAG